>JANKOE010000006.1:2490363-2508982 GCA_026284465.1 Erythroxylum citrifolium | reverse complement strand
TTTTTTAAAATAAATAATTTAAAAATTATTATTTATAAACTAATATTTATTTTATATATTTTAATTATTAAATCAAAGTTTATTTGAAATTTATATATTTTAAAATATATATTTTAAATTTAATTATATTTATTAATAATTATTAAATTAAAATTGTGATTATTATTTATTATTATGATTTTTAGAGACAGGGTTAAAAACATGCAGTACAACTGTATAATATAACAATGGGTTATTTTGTAATTTAAAAAAAATTAGGGACTATTTCATAAATTTAAAAATTTACCCGAAACGGTACTCGGTATTAACCGGTATCGGTACAGTACCGTACCAGAACTCAATCCTGTACTAAATCCGATACGGTATTAGTAACATTGATTGAAGAGGAGGTAGGTTTTATAAAAGAGTTGTCGTAGAGTTGAGAGAGAAGAAATAGTTAAATTGGCTAGAGTATTTTTTAGATTAAATTCTTGAAGAAAGTAATCTAAATACCAAAGAGATGCTGGGATTTAGAATCCAAGTGAAGTGCTACTACTTTCCCTAGATTGGTAGAGTTTTTACTTTCCTAACTACTAAAAAAAATGAATCAAATGTGATCATATAAATTTTAGGATAAAGATTACTTTTACAACCAAGAATTCATGCCAACCAAACAAGGCCTAAGAGATTTTCTTAAAGAAACAGTCTAATCCACTGTTTTATATTTTAAATAGTATGTCCTGCTTCCTAAGTGGTTGTAAGGTTATTTTTTATTTAAAAAACATAAAATAATGTAACTTCAGTATTAATAGACATTTAAGTGATAACTTTTTTTTCACTTAAATTTGTTTTCGTTGCGCAGATTAGATAGCTAATTATAGTTACAGCTTGCCACTTGGTGTGAAATTGTTTCCTGAAGTCGTGGATGGACTTTTGCCCTTACTGTTAGCCGACTCTGTTGGAGTCGCACTCCCTTGAGTAATATGCATGTAGTTGTTTTTTTGGGCTTAGGCCCGTTATATATATAAAAAAAGAATTGTTTTGAATATTTTGAAAATATTAAATTTTAGTAAACATTAAGGGTTAAAATGTAATTTTTGCCAAATTATAAAACCATATAAAATTAAGAGATATAAATTAAGCAGTTAATCACTTTCCTTTTTTCTGTTTCTCTTGTGAGAGAACAAAAACTGAAAAAGAAGAGACACAGGCATAAAATCCAGCGACTCGCGCTCTATATCCGCCGTGCAGCCGCCACGTGGCACTAACGGCCACCAAGGAACCCCCTTTTCGGTCATTCATTTAATATCATTAACTCATTTTCCACTCTTTCTCATGTGAGAACACTTTATGAACTGAACTAGTCGGTGGTGTTGATGGTTGATTGGAAATCAAAATCGATATAATGTGATTCCCTGATATGGATAGTCCAATTTGGGATAGGAATAATACGGCTGCTTTTAATGCCCAAGCCGCAAATTGAATCATCGTCATCATCGGCATCGGCATCAAGAAGCTTAGTGTAATAGCGAATCGGATTCTTGTGCATCCAATTCCCGAAATGCGTATTTAAATTCAACGAGGATGCGAATTCCCAGGAAACCGCTCTGTCTTTGCGTCTTCTCCATCTCTCCTCCTCTTCCCCGAAATTTGCTCCTCCATAAATTGCCCAACCGCAGACCCTTTCACACTTCAGGTCCGTTGCCTTGCTCTTTCTTCTCTCGTTTCTACCCAAAAAAAACCACAAATTGGACTGCCGTACGTCGTTTCGTTGTGATTTTGTTCAAAAAAGTTGTTTTTGTAGTAGGAAGGTGGGGGCGAATTGGTTAAAACACTGGTAATTGATCGTTAAATTGATACTTTGAGCGTTTCTTGGAAGATTCTTAGAGTGAGAGCTTTGAAACTATCCGATTTTACTGTTTGATTGGGATTTGCTTGTAGATAACATTTGCATGGTCTTTGTTTTTCCCGGGAGTTTTTCATATTTGAAAAATTGTACTCTTTAATAGTCCGTCTTTTTTTGAATAGGAACTAGAAAGTGGGTTTTATTCTATCGTTAGTCTTTTTTTTTTTTTGAAGGTATCGTTAGTCATTTCTTCTATAGTTGAAACCATGTAGATTAGTCAACTTGTTCCAGGTCCACATATACGCGGGCTTGTTTTCTGCTCATGAATGCTATATTTAGTAAAACTATTCAACAGTAGAGGCAAGTAGATAAATAATCTCTGTTGAAATTAGTTTCAATATATGTAATGAATTGGATTGTTTTGATGTTTGCAATTTATGGTCATTTTTTTGGAAATTGGAACGCTTGCTGTTTTACTCTTAAGAAAGATGGCCTTTTGAATACCCACCATGGATTTTGGCTCTGTCCATGTAATGGGTAATAAGAGGGAATCATGCAATCACACAAACTTTTATAAAATTTTAAGTGTTGAATTTCTTAAATGATGTATGTTTACAAGATGAGGCACAATGTTTATGTTCAAACTTAACTCTTACTATCAGGAGTTAATCATTTGCAAGCTGGGTACAGAATGGATGAGAATCAAAGGACTGTTTTTGGTGACAAGGTATCAAAAGGTCAGAACGTGTCTAGCAGTGATGGCTTTCAAAAACCATCAATATGGTCCTCTCCGGAAGGAGGATGCCAGATTGAGATTGCAAAACAGATCTTCTGCAACAGATCTCTGAATATGAAGAACATTGTAGCTGTTGGGTTTGATATGGATTATACCTTGGCTCAATACAGACCTGAGACATTTGAGTCTCTAGCATATGATGGCACTGTCAGAAAGTTAGTTTATGATCTTGGTTATCCACGAGAGGTTAGTGTGTCACTAGTTGTTCTTCCTATATTTTTTTTGTTGCATGTGGACTGAAAGAATGATTTTTCCATTGCAGTTGCTAGAATGGTCATTTGATTGGAAGTACATGGTTAGGGGTTTGGTTCTGGATAAAAAGAGAGGCAACATCTTGAAGGTAATATTCTTAATAACTTAATGTTACATTTTCCGCATTTGTCTTAGTCTCATAGGCTCTCGTGAACCTTCTGAATTGGTGACTCTGCCTTATGCAGATGGATCGTCACAAGTATGTAAAAGTTGCGTACCATGGATTTAGAGAATTGTTAAAGGAAGAAAAAGTTGGCACCTATGGGAATACTCTGATACGTGATGCTTTTGATGAGCCAGAATATGCGCTTATTGACACTCTTTTTTCATTAGCCGAAGCTTACTTGTTTGCCCAACTTGTGGACTTTAAGGATCATAATCCTGGAAAGGTTCCAAAGGGAGCTGAGTAAGACCAGTAGTTGGTGCTTTAATTATAGCTTATGATGCTAGGATTTTCTTCTTTGTTTAAAATTTCTTTCCTTTATCATGTCTTCTAACTAATTAACTTGCTGACCAAATAATTTTTGAGTTATTTTAATTAAGTTGAACAATTCTGATTGTCACATAAGTAGTCCAGCTTCAGAACAAAAATTGCTTCTGTGAAAGAAATGCAATTGCACAGCATGTTATTTTACGTTGTTTCCTCAAGAGTTGTACTTTATTAGCCATTAAAGGTCTGCTGGATGAGCTTAAATTTGTCAATTATAAATGTTCCCTAGATGATATTCTAACTTTTCTCAACGATTATTGATGCCTAAAGCATGTTACCTTCTGTGATAGCAAGTTTGAGTGCTTTTGTCTTCTTTGTATGTAATTATCCTTTGTGTGAACTGTTTATCCTCACGTGTTCATCATGAAGCAGAAAATATGATAGTAGAGTGTATTTGGTGATATCTGGAAATTAAGTTGTTTGTGAAAATGTATGAAATGACTGATATATATTGGTGAAACATAGCACTTGAGGACATTAATGTTGCAAAGAATTTCTTGCCAACCATGACATAGCATCACACGGTAAACTTAAATTTTTAGATTATGCATTTTTTACTCTTTTTAACCTACTCATTACTTGCACTTTCAATGTCCAACCAAAATTTTCAGTTATGCTCGTATGTACAAAGATGTTCGAGCAGCGGTCGATTTGTGCCATCGTGATGGAACTCTAAAGCAAATGGTTGCTAAAGATCCTAAAAGGTGAGGGTACAATTGGTATTTTCCTCATGGATCAAGACATAAAATTTGTGAATAGTCATGGTTCACCATATGCCCTTTATCTAGGTACCTTGGTCTGATGGAGTATGTTTCCTTGAGGACAAGCAGATTTATGGTTTTGATGAACTGAATCATGCTTGTCTTTGTGATATGTCATGTGCAGCGATGACTTTTTCTCAAATGGTTTCACAGACTTTTTCCCCCTTCTTTTGATCTTTCCTTTCTCCTATGATACTCCATTAGGTACATCAATGAAGACACATCTATAGTTCCAATGCTTCAGATGCTGAGAGATTCCGGTAGATCAACATTCTTGGTGACAAATAGGTGCTAATGCTCTCCTGTTCATTTCTTGCCTTCTCTTAAAGTAATTGAAGAGAACATTTTTCTGTTTCTTTACATCACTTGAGCTGGCACAGTGTGAGAGCATTGATTATATGTCTTTTGCAGCTTATGGGACTACACAAACATTGTGATGAACTTTCTTTGTGGTTCACGCACCGTGGATGGCAGTAGAACATGCAACTTTGATTGGCTTAAGTACTTTGATGTTGTCATCACTGGGAGGTCATGCTCATTTCATCAAAGCACCATAAACATCAATAACTTCATAATTATCTTTGGTTCTGTAACATTGCATATAACTGGATGTTTCACTGAAACTAATTTTTTAAACCTCTTGTTTAATAATTCTTTTTTCTTATACTGATATGATATCTATACCTGTGCGAGGATTAAATCTGAGAATCAGGGGAGTGCTACTCCAGGCTCCACTCCAAAAGCAATTTTTGGATTTTGAGGTTCTTCCTAAAATGGTTTTGAACAGACATTGCATGGTTGCATGCGTCTTTTAAAATGTGAAACTACTTGCCTAAGATGATGAAAAATTAACAATAGTGTTGATATGAAAATGGTGTTGCATGCTCATGCAGGCAATTATTGCGGAACTCACAAGACAGCTAAAATTCTGAAGGCGTTTATTGTTGTCTTTTACCCATTAATTTCATGCCAAATTTAGGTTCCAAATACTTAACTGGTAATCTTTAATTGGTGTCCAAAAGTATCTGCACAATTTAGGAAACTCTAGAAGCTGAAGACTTGTCTGTCCTCGAACTATCAATCTACTAGTTGGTGAAACTTTTAGTGATAACTATTGACAAACCTATTATTGTTGCTAGCTATAACTACTTTGTGGTAAATCAGGGGCTTTTGTGGTTCTTTGTTTTTTTACTTTTAAGTAACTTTGTGTTCAGTGGAAAACCTGGCTTCTTCCATGAAGAAAATCGTGCTAATCTTTTTGAGGTGGAAGCTGAATCTGGAATGCTACTAAATACTGATAACGGCACTCCAATGCCTCAGGTTTGAGGAGAATCCTTTCATATACTTATTAATTGCAATGATCCAGTGACTCCTTTAAATGATTCAAATTTTGTTCTCAAGAAAAGGTGGGGAGTACTTCTCCAAGGATATTACCGAGGGAGACAAAAAACAGTTGTCGTATTTTCCAGGTACTTCCAATTTTGTAATGCATAATAAAGTTTCCATCTTCATTTGTACTATAAAGTTACATGTATTCATAGTACCAAGTCCTTACTTTCTTGGAAGGAATATATGGGGATTGAACAATTAAACTAAAGCATTTTCATTGTAAATGTTTCACTTTGAAGTTGATTGTGTCTTTGAAATTGCTTTTTCAGGGAGGCAGTGTTGCTCATCTGCATAAACTGCTATCAATTGAATCTAGTTCTCAGGTGAATCTTTGTTTTTTTTTTGTTTATTCTTATGGGTACAAAACTGTAATATGTACATGGGGGATAGCTACAGTAGCGAAGCTACTTGCAAGAGAGGGTGGGCAAATGCCCACCCTCAAATTCTCTAAAAAAAAATTTATTAAAGAATATATATATACATATAAAGGTTGCCTACCTAAAAAATGTAATTGCCCATGCTGGATTGGATAAAAAAAAAATTTGCCCCCCCTGAAATAAATTCCTGGCTTCGCCACTGGATAGCTATATTATATACATGTCGCCATTTACGAATACTGATCCTTGATTGGAAATTTCGTTTATTTGTTTCTAATATTAGATACTGCATGTTTTGATTGCTATTCTAATATATGGGTGTTTTAGTAGGTACTTTATGTTGGAGATCATATCTATGGAGATATTTTACGCAGCAAGAAGGTTCTTGGTATAATATTTCTAATGCTCGCATCTTAAACATTGTTATTAGTACCATAACTATATTAATTTTGCATACAAGTTTTTACTGTGATTAGCGTGGTCTTTTATGAACTTATGAACAGGTTGGAGAACAATGCTTGTTGTTCCAGAGCTAGAGAGGGAGGTAGAACTTCTTTGGAAACTGAGGGATACAAGGAAGGTAAATTGCAACTTGTTATTAAGCTGAGATAAGGACTATATTAATGCTCTTAGACCACTTTAAATTGATATTCCTAGATGTTTATGTAACTAGCTATGCCAGTAAGTGCAATAGCCAGACATGAAAGTATTGGTTTCTTCCTCTCCCTGTGGTTTCTTTTGCTGAACTTGCTAAAATACCAAGTCGTCAAAAAAGAACCGTATTCTGGACTGAAGTACGGAGTATATTGCCTGCTGAGAAAATGTTGAACAATATCTTCCACAGTTGATCGTTATACTTTGTCTCTTGTGCTTTGGTTTCATAAAACTGAAGAGTCCATAAGGGACTGTTCTGCTGCCATTTAAGTTGTCTGAACCTATTTAGGATTAAAGCTTATACTGATGTTTTTGCCCCATTTAAATGACATAGTATCCCTCGATGAATGAATTATGTCTCACTTTCTCCAAAATGACATCTTCTGCAGAACCTTAGATTGTTGAGGAATGAACGCGATCGAATTGAAGACCATTTACATCATTTAAAGTGGTATCTAAAGTATATGTTTGGGACCGTTAATGCAAATCTTGTATCTTCATTTACTGTTAACCTTACAAGTTACTGCAAGGAGGGAAGGTTAATGAATATTAAAGCGATGATCTATCCAGTTTAAAAATGAATTTGCATTAAACAGGTTTGATGATCTTAATGATGAGCAGAAGCCGGAGATAGCCAAGTCCTTATATGAGTTGGAGGTTCGATAAATAATTCATGACCCCACTTCCTCTTTGTACTACCTTCCATGTTATACATACTAATGATGTATATTTAATGTTTGTTGCTTATAGTGCCAGCGGGATAAGGTACGAATTACTCATCAACAGGCTCAACGAGAATGTCACCAAAAGGTGAACAAATATATGCAACCTTTATATCACAGTATACACATATATCATACGTGTGAATTCAGATTGACGATTTCTTGAGTTTGTCAACTTCAGTTTCACAAGGTCTGGGGACAACTCATGAAGACTGGTTATCAAAATTCTCGTTTTGCTCATCAGGCAAGAATCGATCACGTCTCTGCTAATTTGAAAATATGTTTTCAGCAGTGTCTCCCATGTCTTCTAGTCCTCTACCTTCCGTTATTATCTTCAAGTTTTCAAGGCAGTAGGATCTGAAACTTGCATTTTCTGCATTGTACAGGTAGAAAGATTTGCTTGCCTTTACACGAGCCAAGTGTCCAACTTAGGCTTGTATTCGCCAGACAAATATTATAGACCCAGTGAAGACTTCATGCCTCATGAATTTCACATCTTTCCCCTGTAAAGCTACAAATTTTGTGGGACCTTTGAGATGAAGAATAATGACAGGGGCTTTGCCTACCCTAGAGGGTTTTTTGGGTTATAAGATGAAGTGTAGCATATTTTTCTAGTATTGAGCTTGTAACCATAAACCAGATGTTACCTAACCAACTTGTAGCTTCTTACCTGGCATCTAAATTATCAGTTAACTGTAAGAGTCGTAAAAATGACATCGTTTCACCAGTTGAAGATAATTTATGATACATTTTTAGATCAAAATGCCTCTCTTCATTTTATTTTTCTTTTGAAGACCCAGACAAAGTAGCAAGTAGGAATATGAAGAGGCAAAAGAGGAATATAAACCCTCTTGTGTTATTATACTATACATTTTCCTACCTGGGGATTTATGGCAAAACTGTTAATTACAGAAGAACTTTTATGCATATTTTTCAAGCTTCCACTCAACAAAGCAAAAGAATTCATCTTTTTTTTTTCAGTTTCTTTCTTCATCTCTCCCAAAACTAAACCCTTGATTTGAAATCATTTTCAGAAATCAACACGTGAAAATGGAAGGCATTTCTGAGCAGGATTTGTTTTGTGAAGCTAACCCTCATCTCGCCTCTCCGTTTCTTCCATTTCAGGTGGCTCAGGGAATATTTCACTGGACAGCTTTTTAATGGAAGATGATCGCTCAATCCCACCACTTCCATGTGATCCAACTCTGACCACTGAATGCCTTAGGCCACTAAGGCCTTCCCTGTTGGTGGAACCATGACTGGTGGCATTATCTGAAGAACTTGGTCGCCAGCTACCGAAAACAGCAGCACTCCAGGACCTCCTAGATGAAATTGTTCTCAACCTCCCTGAGGTGTAACGCTCCTGTCTTACCACCTTCAAAGGGTTCTCCAAGGCTCTCAGGATGTGCTTCATCAATGGACGTTTTGCTGGCTTTGGGTTGAGGCATGACATTGCTACAATAGCCATTGCCCATACCTCTTCCAACAGGTCTTCATCTATGATCAAAAACGGATCAACGATCTTAGTTACCAGTTCCTTATCATATTTACTGATATATGCCAGAGTATGATCCAACCACTCCCTTGATGTTGCATCATCTGATTTGCTGATGCCGAGCTTGCCTGTAACAAGCTCAAGTAACACCTTTCCGAAACAGAAGACATCATAGGCACAAGTTGCTGAGGATCGATCTGTACATTACCAGAAGTAGATTCAAGTTTCTACTTAAGCATAACCAACAATGAGAACATCCAAAGTTGCGAGAGGAGTGCACATTTCAACCAGTATTCATAGCCAAAGTTGATGCAATTCTGATCCATATTTTGTTCATTAAGATATATTACCAAAGTTTGTGATATTGGACAGGTGGCGACAGTTTTGCAGATACAATTTCTTAAGAACAACCTGTTATAGTCCCAATAACCTCGCAGAGCTCTTATAATTTCTAGGTAGTGTTTTGAAAGTAAATATAAGGGAAAGTAAAAACAGAAGATCAAGCATTTCACATCTGTAACTACCATACATACCAGAAGGGCCAGCTTCCAAGGACCTGCATATCAACAAGAAAAGGTGTTACTTTTCCTTTAAAACGAACGATAGTTGAAATGAAAGGAGCCGTAGTATAATTTTTTGGTGTCTTTCTCTTAAATTACTTACTGTTGCTTTCGCAAGAATCTTGTCAGCACATTTTGCTGTAGATCACCTTCCTGGGGGCAGATCTCGCTCAAGCTCCCAAGTCGCACCTCGAATTTATCATCTAGCAGAATACTACTTGCTTGTATATCTCTTCAAGCAACAAAAAGGAAACATGAGAATTACAATCCGAAGTAATGTTCAGTGAAATTCTTTTGAACAAAACAATTAAGAAATATGCATGTTGCAGAAAGGATTCAGGTGAGAGGGAAATGAAACAAGTTAACTTTCTTAAATCAGAGAGCATATGAGCAGGTCATTTTTGTTACTCTAGATCTAGTTCTAAAAGTGCTTATATGAACACAGAACAACTAACACTTCTGCATTCGAGATCATTCTAATAATCCATGAAAGTTCATCACAATCAGCATAGCATCAACAACCAAAGTACAGGGAAAGCAAAATCTAGTCAGCGTAGAATGTGCAATACCTATGAACAAGGGGAGGGCTACACTCATGGTGTAGGTAACAAAGTGCTTCAGCAGCTCCTATCGCAATTTTCAATCTAGTAATCCAATCAAGTGACTGTAAACCTTCATCCTCAAGATCTGGTGCCCTGTAGAAGGAGCTACCCAAGTCCCCATTGACCATATATTTGTAGACAAAAAAAAGTTTCTCATCCTCCAAACAATGTCCCAAGAGAGGAACCAATCTTGTATGTGAATATCTGTTGAAAAGCTCCAATTCCACCATGGAGTACTCTTTATTCATGGAGTTTAAGTTGATCATTTTAATAACTATAGGGAGTCCTCCTTCCAGATAACCACGAAAGAGATCTCCAGAATGACCACGCTTGATGAGATTTGCTTCATTAAACTCACCAGTCGAATGGAGCAGTTGAACGTATGTGAAAGACCCTCCCGGATTGAATACATTAGTAGAATCCTTGGGATGCGAATGGCTACCTCCTTCTGGAACAGGTCCAGCATTTGCAACGTCTCTTTGATTTGTGATGTTGTCACACCTTCTTAGAAACACCACTAAAACCAGTGCTAGAACCACGATGAAGACAACTCCACCAAACAATCCTACCAAAATGTATATCCATCGTTTGCTCTTCTTTGCAGCAGGTTCAGACAATGGGGGTTGTATCCTTTCCGGGGCCTCAGAACCTCTAAAATTTAAGCCTCTCGCGGAGTAGAAGGATTGACAGTCTTCCAAACTCCTTTGGTTAGACTCCCCTTCAAGGCAGTTTCTGTTCAGGGTAAAATTGCTTGGACCATCACCAGGAACCATTCCTTGGAAGTAGTTACCAGACACATCAAGGGAAGTAAAGTTTCGAACTGACAATGGCAACGCTCCGTATAACAAATTGTTCGATAAATTGAATAAAGAACTTCTGGCATTACCATGGACACTAAAATTAGGCAAATTATCTGTAAAGATATTACCAGAGATGTCAAGTAGCGACAAATTTTGCAATGACAGCAATGCAGGAGGAAGAGCACCGTCCAGTTTATTCCCACTTAACACAACAACTTCCAATCTTGTAAGACTCGAGAAAAGACCATATGGAAATGCACCCTCGAGCTCATTTCCTGCCATATCTATCCTCTGCAAGCGCCTCAACCTTTTTAACTCTGAAGATAATGACCCAGACAATGAATTCTTGCTAATATTAAGCTCAACCAATTGAGAAAGATTACCAAGTTCAACAGGTATCAGACCAGTAATACTGTTATCAGACAAATCCAAGAACTGCAGACCAGTAATACCACCTAAACCCGGCGGGATTGACCCAGATAAGTAATTTGAGGACAGGTCAAGTCTAGATAGATTACCAAGCAATGCAAAAGATGTAGGTATTGACCCAGTAAGCAAATTCCTTGAAAGATCAAGAACAGATAGATGCTTCCACTGTCCCAATGCAGTAGGAATACGGCCAGCAAGATCATTGTCAGATAGATACAGAGCGTTGAGTCTAGTTAAATTACCAAATGAAGAAGGAATCGAACCGGTGACTGAACTTGACCGGAGATCCAGTACTTGCAATGAACCAAGCCGGTAGCCAAACCAGTCCGGTATAGAACCCGGAAGTGAAAACCCAGAAGCGTTAAAAGACTCCAAGAACGTAAAATTTTTCAGAGCATCAACACTAAAACTGGGATTCAATCGTCCATTATGGGTTCTTCTAAACCCGGATATGTTGATCCCAACGACCCGACCGTTCTTGCACTTGATTCCCTTCCAGCCACTGCATGGTTCGGATCTTATAGGCCATTCTTTGCTTCTTAGCCCCAATGAAGACCGGAGATCGAGCAATGCCAACCTTTCCTTCCACATAACTTTCTGTGATGACCCACACCGAATCAAGAAGAACAACAGTAAAGCTAAATGGAGCAGCAAGCTTCGACCCTTTTCCATTTCCATGAATATGCTTAAAGTGGTCTATACAAGTTCACCTTCTTTCTTCTTCTTTCACCTGTTTCTTGATACTGATGTTGATCATCACTCTAGTCCTTCCTCTGCCCAGTGATGTTAATTAGTATTTAAGGAAAAAAAACCTATAAAGACATAAACCAGAGAACAAAGCGAAGATTGGATTTTTATGGTTTCTAGTTATGTGTGTAATGTCCTTACCTCCATTCACAACCTCTCGTTCTGTTTCCTACGTTGTGCAGTTCTTGTTCCTTTTAAAACCCAAAAACCATACACCAACAAGGTACTGTCTCCTTGTCTCTGTTGTGTACATTACAAACCAAAAGAAAAAAGAAAAAAAGGAACCAATCTTTTCTTGAATCTTCCTCTTGAAAAATGCTACCTTGATCCTGGTAAAGTTGCTAATGCCTCAAACTTCGAGTATCTGCTCTCTCTGTCTACTGCATATCTTTTAACTCTCAACGAACGGCCGTTAATGAAACCAACTTCAGCTCTTCTTTGTTTTCTGAAAATACCAACTAGGTCGGCTCTGGTTCAGAAGAGACTGGGGAAAGTTTCTAGCTAGCTAGGCATAACTGTAATGGACATGGGTTCGTTGCCTATGCTGTGTTTCTGTTATGAATCATACAGTTGGAGGAAGCTAGCTCGTGGGATTGAAGCTTCCTTCTTTTTCTTAATATCCACGAGGAGCACACCCTCTTATACTGCTCAGACTTGTTAAGAAATAACGGATTAGAAGCAAATCCGTGTAATTTAGTGTCTTTTAGTGAGTCGAGACACCATCCTCACGTTGGCAGGAAAGAAAGAATTTTCAACTTAAGTGGCGGCTGCAAGAAAGAATCCGAGCCACCAATTGTTTATTTATTCCACAAAGATTCGAACTTTTTTCACTCATTAGTCCAACTTACCGGCTGTGATAGTTAAAGATACGTACTTTACTTCCTTCAGGATCTTGGGTTAACATGAAAATTCGTATTACTGCACTTTAGGAGTAGTTTAATTCGCTGGAGACATTCCTTAGACTGCCGAATTCCTCAGTACAAGTTTCTTTGATTCTTAAGAATCTTAATATTTTAAAGATTCTGAATTTTTTTAAAATTAATTGTCTATGTTATTTAATTTAGATATATATTTAATAAATGACTTTTATAAAATATATTAATTTACTAATTACTATATATAATTAAGAAATAATCAACTACATGACTATTATTTTGATAGCTTTTATAATTATTATGATTAACACTACTTAAATTATCTTTACACATTAATGATAATTTATAGTATACTAAAACTAAGTTAGACAATATTAATTATAGTCATTATTAGGAGAGCTAAATAATGAGTATATTTAATAATTAATTATTAATTATCAAGTATAAAAGATAATTAATTGGCAATCTTTCAGGGGTGCTTGGTTGATGAGTTTGGGAAGGGTTCAATGGGTATGAAATGAAAATGAGTGGTTGGTTATATATTATCATTACAGGGATAGTATTATGATATCCAACTTTCAGGTATTGCTTCACACCCGTCAAGCATGGGAGGAATGTCAATCATTCCTGAGTAACACTCCCTTCATCTTTTTTTCTTATCTTTTTATAATTAAATATAATTAATTAAAATATAAGTAATTAATTATATTTTTCTCTTTTTTAGTAATTAAATATAACTAATTAAAATATATTAAAATTTGATATAAAACAAATTTTTATTTCTCAAAGTTTTTAACAAACCAACTATTATCAATGGTAATCATTCGTTCGTTCTAACCAATCATCGTAATTATAATGATTATATCCATTCTCATTTTTTACTATATTTATTTCCATTTCTATTATCATTACTCAATTTGAATCAAACGCCCCTCAATCATTAGGGATAAAACTACGTATTGTTGGACCTTTCAAGATTTTGCATGTCACCAAAATTATTACCGGGAGTTATTGTTGTTGTTGAATCTTTAGATTATTAAAAAAAGAAATAAATAATTAAAATTAATTTAAAATGAACAAATTAAAATTAAATTCTTTAAATTAAAAAAATCGGATAATATAAACTTAATTCTACTCGACTCAATTGGCATGGAATAAACAAACGTTGACGTCAACTGTTGGATTGGTCGTAGGATGGGGTCCACGACAGAGAGTGACTGGACTAAAGTTGGAAATTATGACTGACGTGGCAATCCCTATAAGCTCCTGTGTTTTTATCTTCTTTTTGCCTTTGTTGCTTTACGGAGTAAAGAGTTCACACCATCGTTAGGTTCATTTTTAATTAATAGGATTACAATAGGCTTGATTCGCAATATAAATTTTTATAATATAACAAAAATATTATTACTTTTAAAAATAAATTAAAATTTTATTAATTAAAATTTTAAAATTTTAAAATAAATAATTTTAAATCTTTTCTAAATTGTAATCAATGATTAGGTTTACGGTTCAATCCAGTCGATTTAAATTTAATAAATTAATAACTTTAATTTAACTAATTAAAAGTTAATAAAATTTAATCTAAATTAATCCATTTGATTTAAAATTAATAATTTGAATTAATTAATTAATATTTCATAAAATTAATTTAAAATTATTTAATTTAAAAATATTTTATTAAATTAATTAAGATTATTAATTTTAAATCGAATTTATACCAACTCCAAACAAGATCATTGATTACAAGTTAGAAAAGGATATGTCATTAGAAGATATCCACTTAAAATTTAAATTTAAAATTTTAAAATAAATTAAGATATTATTATTTAAATTCATAAAATAAAATGACCCGCATAATTTTATTTTGTTTTGTTCTTTAATTTTTTATGAATTATTTCGAAAACAATCTCTCAATTAGTTAGGAGTAAGGCTGCGTATTATTGGACTTCTTCAGACCTCATGTATTTACAAAATTTTTATCATATATTGTTGTCTTTGTTTTTATTATTTAAAAATCAAAATTTGGGAATTAAATAAATTTAAATTTAATTTATTAATATGTAAATTAAATTAATTAAGATTATTAATTTTAAATTGATTGCATCCGAATCCAAACATAATAATTGATTACAAAGTTGGAAAAGGAGATGTCATTAAAAGCTATTCCACTTACTTAAGTTGAAGAGGACAGCTGATTAGGACGCCAAGTCCAACTGAGTAATTATTGAATGCAACAAAAGGGGTCTCAATCAATTAGACCAATTCAACCGAAAAAGAGAAAGAAAAGGATGAATAATACGTGGACAAGTTGGCCATTTGTACGCGTTGTCTGATGTCGTGTCGTGTGGTGTCGGCTGTCAAAACCTAAAAGACAAAACTGCTTTTGATTTATGCTCATCCAAGTAGCCACCTCATGACTTGAGGGCTAGCATGCACCATCAGAGCGAGACTAGGTCAAAACTCCCCTCAAGGTTTATTTTATATTATTATATTAAGCTTTCATTTGCAATACCGTATAGTACTGGATTTGATTATGATACGGTATCATATTGATATTGATTAATACGAAATACTAATAGTATGGCAATATATTTACTCCAAAAAAAAATAGTATGGCAATATATTTAATGTATATTTTATAATTTTTATGTCAACTATATTTCAAAAAATCATAATAATAAAAATTTAAAATAACAACAATTCATTTATTTTATTAACATTATTTTGTTTTTTTTCAGCAAAATTGACCACCCTTTCGTTTTTTCACATATTTCACTTATAAATAATAATTACAATTAATATGAAAAAAGATCAATTAATCATTGTATAAATATAAAATTAAGAAAATATAAAGTATTTAAAATATTACAATTTCATCGTATAATAAACAATAACTACATCAAAACATCAAATAAGAAGAATAATAAATATTCATTACTCTTTAATAATTACACTTTATAACAACAGTTTGTGTCGAAGAACTAATAAGAAGTGAAACCTGAAATAAAAATATTTACAATTATATTGCATATGTAGAATTTAACATTTATATCAAATATAAGTGAAATTAAAAGAAGAAGAGAAACAAAAACCTGAAATTTTATTTAATTAAATACCTACTGTATCTGCATTAACCTCAATTCTCATTTGGTACAAAATTCTCATCATTTAAAGAAGTTTCATCGTCATCATTTAAATTCTTGGTGTTAAATGACATGTCAATGCTTTCTCATACAAGATTCTCTTTCAATTCACACTCATCTATCAAACTCAATTTCTCAAAAACCCATTCCACCAAAAGAGCAACATTATCAATGCAAAATGGATCTACTAAACTATTTGTTCTATTAAGAGTCCTAGTAAATAATAAAATTAAATTAATAAAAGAATTATAAGAAATTATATCTAACTTAATAATAATAATAACATATATTTTCTTAAGCTTTAAATTGTATCGAATAAAGGCCAAGTCATTTAATCTTTTGTGATCCAATCTATTTCATTTATAGGAATTGATGAATTTAAATGTACTTAAATTCCTTTCACTTCCTGTTACACTCACACATTAACTTAGAATTTGAATTATAAGCATTTGCAATTTTGGAATAGCACTTCAAATCTTTGCAATTTTGGAATATCACTTTCTAATTGGTCCTACCAAATTGTAAATCATAAGATAACAAAAGTAACGTTATAAACAAAATAAAGTGATTATTAATTTTCAACAAGTAATAAAAGTGAAAATATATATATACCTAGATTAAGTTTTTTTCTTTGACAAATAGCAATTGACATCCCAAAACCACTAGAAGCCTCTTTATAAATCTCAATTTATAAACTTTGAAGATCTTGCATCATCTCATGGGCAACACCTGTTATAATAGTTAATAGCATTCCCTTTTTAACTTCATCCTTTTTGAAAAATTTAGTTTGAAATAAACATAAGGATTCAAAAATGTACTAGCTGCAAACAACAGAGAGTAAAGTTGTCTTTCTCATCTTTCATTGATGATTGCAAGATAAGAAATGTACAAAGAAGACCTATTTTTCATATTGGCCTTAATTGTTTCCTTCGACTCTCTCCATGGAATCATAAAAAAACTCATTGTTATCTTTTCATCACTATCAGTTAGATGAAGTACCCTCACCAAAGGCTCACAAATTCATATGATAAATTGACATTGAAACCAAAATTTAGTATCTTCAGGTATAATTATGGAAACTTCTAATCCAACATTAGATTTAACATGTTGATATGCAACTCATTTATCACTTGTAAATATCTATTTGAACTGTTTATTCATCATAATAAAACACTAAAATGATAAGAAATTTGTTGCAAATCTTGTAGTAGCAAGACAACAAAAATTCCTAATATTGGTGAAATCCTTTCTCATTAAATTAAAGACTTATGCATGATTGTAGATGAACTTGATCACCTTTTTTGCTTGTTACACGGTCTCATTAATATAGGAAAATATCTAGAATTTCCTATACTTTTCAATATTAAGTCAATGTAATGTGCAACACAAGAAGTCTAATAAAAAGAATTATACTTGCTTTGTAATCTTCTTTCAACCGCTTTGTAAGTGAAATCATTTTCATTAATGAATTGAACAATATTTTCTGTCTCAGCTTCATTCACAACTTCATCGAATATTTCAAACAAAGTATCAACATTCCTAACAAATTCAGATGCATCAATAGACTTACATAATATTGAGCCTTTTGCAGAATAAACCAAAAAATTAATAATAGACTTATGTCTTCTATTTGTCCAACAATTACATATGATTGAACACCTAAAAGTAGCCCAAACCATTATTCTTTCATCTAAATAACTTTTAATTTCATAAACAAAGTTACTCAACAGTTTATCTTTGTAGTTATCATTTGAAGGAGCTTTGTATCCCATATCGTAAGAAGTAATAGAATCTACCATAGGCTGATAATAATAAGACTAAAAAATATTGAATGCTATATCTGAATCATATCACCATCTAGCCATTGACATATCTACATTATGAACTACATCTCTTGATTGTAGGGCGCTACAAATTGAACGTTAAGCTCCTAGAGTTATTCGTGGTGCAAAAAAAATTAAACACTTGTCTTCTTCTTTTTTTTCCTAACATCAAGTTTACATGCAACAATCACTTCTTGTTAGGTAGGAATACTACTACCTTCAACATTCCAACTATCATCTTGAACACCAATAAGCGAACTTTCATTACCAATTTCATAATTCAATCTCCACCTTCTATCTTTTTCGTATTGATACTCTTCAAATAAAGTTTTTATTTGTTTTTTCACATCAAGGATCACTTTTTTACAAGGTTTCACATCACCTTTGACCCCAACTAAATGCTTCGTTAATTTGGATATTCCTCTATTTTTTAAATGCTTGTTACAAAACAAGCAAATGGTATGGTTCTTCATTTTGGGGACCAATTCAACATAAGCCTAAACTGAATCATTGTATCTTTCTGAAGCGGTTGAATTATCAGGAATACTTGAACTTCCTTCAATTTATCTATAAAAATAAACGAAGACATATATCAAAATTAACTTAATAACTTCATATCAAAATAAAGAACACATAATTTCATCATCAAATACTATCACAAAATATGTATTGTTTAACTAAAAAATTCAAACTAACACAATTACACAAAACATATCTACATCTTATATAATATAACTCATTTTGTATGATTACATCTGTATTGTATTATGTTTCGTTTGTTTGGGCTTGTAAATATTTTTTGGATTTTTATTACTGAAAATACGATATGTATTATATGTGTGTTTGAGTTTCAAATAAATATATAAGCTTGATGTTTGG
>JANKOE010000006.1:2452564-2463204 GCA_026284465.1 Erythroxylum citrifolium | reverse complement strand
GAATAAAACGCGCTAAAGGGGATTGCCTTTAAGGCACAATCTAACAGTACCGTCCTTGCATAAGTCGAGTTACGCAATGTACAAGTCGACTTATTGGTACTGGACATGTGTAAGTCGAGTTACACCAGTGTACAAGTCGACTTACACTTACAAGGATATTGGAAGGGAACTTTAATTGAGAGGGAGAAAGGTTCATAACTGAAGCTGATTGTACGTTAGTTGCCTACTTTCCCCTTTTTGTTCAGGAGACTGATTTCTAACGACTACCATTTTGTTTCTTTTGTGTGAAAAAAGCTGCTTTTAAAGAAATTGGAGCGAGAAATTGTTTCTATTACGCTGACCTTGGACATAGTGGCTGAGAATCCAGACAAATTCAGAGTCGTAGCCCTTGCAGCTGCTTCAAATGTGTCTCTTCTTGCTGATCAGGTAATCAGCTGGTTCCATAACTAAATAAAAGTTGTTGTATCTGTTTTTCCTTTCTTTTCTTTTTTTCCCTTCCTTTGAGTGGCACAATTTATGCTTGCAAATAGTGTGATCCTATCTTTATTTGACCATCAAACTTAAAGTGCTATGTGGTCAGAGTAAAAGTGTTGATGGAATCTGGGTAAAACTAAATTAAGCTTAGGTTATGCATCATGCAGGTCAAGACTTTCAAACCTCAGCTTGTTGCCGTTAAGAACGAGTCATTAGTTGACGAACTCAAAGAAGCTTTGGGTGATCTTGAAGAAAAGCCTGAGATTGTTCCTAGGGAGCAAAGAATTATCGAGGTAGACTACCAACTAATTTCCTGATATTTTAATGAATCTTTTAAAACTTTAATTTTGTGCAATTTATTTTTAGGTTGCCCGCCATCCAGATGCTGCCAGTGTAGTCACAAGCATAGTTGGTTGTGTAGGCTTAAAGGTAACTAAAGATATCCTTTTAATCATCTTTTTACATTTCCTCTTCTACTATAGGATCCTCATCACGTTTTAGCTTTGTTGGATAGCATCAAGTGAGTCTGTTATAGTCAAAAGTGAGTATGAGTGCTTTCAAGCATCAACTTAAGTTACATTTAGCTGCTTCTACCTTTTGTTTTGGGGTTGTTTCAAAAGTCCTAGTGCAGAAGGTGATTAGTTGTTTCTTACAGCATTCTTCAAACTTAGCTTGTCTCATGTGATTGTAGGGAATGCTTTTTTGATACTCTATTGGTTGCTGCACAGAGCATGTCAGTTATGGTTTTTAACATTGATGAAAACACTAATAAGGTTGTGGTTTGTGCTGGAGTGCCTGAGAAGTTGGAAAAAGGCAAATAGTTTGAGGTCTCTGAATGGTTGACTTACTGCTTTAGGCCCTCTTAAAGGGAAGTGTGGCAAAGGAAAAGGAGGCCTTGCGACAGGCCAGGTCTGTATTTTTCTCCTATTTATTGTAGAAGTGTTGGAAATGGGTTCATATCTTATTCATAAAGCGAGTCAGGCCAATCTTTCCCTTTACTTGGTTAAAAGTTTAGCTCAAACGTTTCAAATTTTATATATATTTGATATGGACAAATTTTTTTGGCAAGGATTAGAGTTGCAGTTGAGTCGAGCCTCTCATGACCCGAGTATCAAGTCTCTTAAGACCTTAGTTTAGTGAGAGTATATTTGGTAATGTCTGTGTGTTTTGAGTTTATCAAGCATATGTTTGCTAGCCAGTGTTTTGGTGTGTAAACAATTTTTGCATTGGATCTAAGTCTATTTTACCCAACCTAACGTACCATTCGCGTACTGGTTGACTTGGTCTTTACCTATGAAGAGATCCGCATAAATGTTACTTCCTGGAATAACTTGAACTAGATTTTCACATAATCACGTCTATGTTCCTATGACCTGTTCCTTCTGCAATAACTTGAATTATATATTCACGTCTATGTTCTTATTATTTTTTCCAGACCTTGGTAGTCCT
Source organism: Erythroxylum citrifolium (assembly GCA_026284465.1). NCBI lineage: Eukaryota > Viridiplantae > Streptophyta > Magnoliopsida > Malpighiales > Erythroxylaceae > Erythroxylum > Erythroxylum citrifolium. The sequence goes on along the minus strand of JANKOE010000006.1, from coordinate 2,461,281 downwards.
TGTGTTTCTGAGTAGTAATATATTTACATGATGGATATGCAATTTCAGGGAACGAACGCAGCTCAAGTTGACGAGGCTATGGCACTGGCAACGAAATTTGCACAGATGAAGTTATGAGTGTTTTAGGTGATATAACACTCTTGTTGCTTCCCAGTATTGCTTTGGCAGAAAACAAATATAGAACATACAATCAATTTGATGTAGACATACAACTAAAATTAAAACAAAAAACAAAAAGGCAAATGGATCTGTATTTTGTTACCGTAGCAAATATATTCATTATATTCATAAGATTAGTAATATCTTGGAATCTCTTGTCTATTGTGATGGATTTGATCATATGAGTTGTGATTGAAAAAATGAAAGCGTTATTTGTATTGTTTAATACATTAAGCATCGAACTTTTGAGTAATGTCTTGCAATTGAATCCTGAGAATAGCTCTGGTAAAGCACTATTAAAAGGGAATTTGGTTCCCAAATTTTCACATTGAAAGCTAATAAAATGATATAACTTCCTGACGTTTGATTTTGATTAAAGGATTTTTAAATGTCGCCAACAATTTCTAAGATGAACTTGTTAAATATATTTTAATGGACGATGAAAAATCTTTTTCGTTAATGAGTAATTGGATAATAGATATAGACTTTATTTGTAATTTAAGAAATTTTATTCATACCATGATGTTTATAATTCTCAGTTTTTTTCTAGCTTTTAGTTTTTTTTAAAAAAAATTAGACTTTAGCAAACAATAATAAACGTAGATTAATTAAATGTTATTAACATAATAATTAAATTTATCTTTTTAATTTAATTTAAACAAATTATAATTTAATAATTTAAGATAATTATAATAAATTATTAGTTTATAATTAGATTTATTTAATTAATTTCTAATTTAAGAACTAGGTTAAATTGTGATATATATTATTATTGTTATTATTATTATTATTCTTCTTCTTCTTCTTCTTCTTCTTCTTCTCCTCTTTCTATTCAACGAAATATTAAGATATATAATATTCATACATTTATATTTTTTTAATGTCATGTCCTCATAAGTCATTTTACACATAAACAACAACTATTAAACAACTAATTTTATCAAACATCAAATGATAAACAACTAATGTAATCAGCTGGTCAAATCAGCTATCAGCTAACAGTTGATAGAATCAGCTAACAGCTAATGCAATCAGCTGATTGCCAAACAAAGCCTATACCTTCTTTTTGAGCATATCCTTTTACCACCAACCTTGCGTAATACCACTCCACTTGATCATCACTGTTACGTTTGATCTTGTACACCCACTTGTTGTCAATGGACTTTCTCCCTTGTGGTAGTGGCATAATCTTCCATGTCTTATTTTTATGGAGAGCTTCTATTTCTTCCTTCATTGTTACCATCTAAAGTGATGCATTTAAGCTATCGGTTGCTTCTTGAAATGTTGATGGTTCTCCATCTTCTGTTAAGAGATAGTATGTAACATTGCTCTCCATAATATAATCAGATTGCCAGATTGGGGTTTTCCTTTCACGAGTTGACTGTTGAACTTCTGTATTTTTATATTCAACTGACTCTTGCTCCTTTTGATCTAATATAGCCTCAGTAGAATCTTCTTGTTCAATTTTCCTTTCTTCCTGAATCATTACAACCTCGAAATTTTCTTCATATGTGCCACTTTGCTCTTTCTCTTGCAGTTTATCTTCTGCAAATTTTTCATCTCTGCTAATGACAAGCTTAAGGGCAATGAGATCCTACAGTCGATACCCCTTAACTCCATCTGCATACCCAATAAATCTATATTTTCTTAATTTTGGATCCAATTTCATGATTTCATGATCTCCTGGGTATTATACATCACAAACACATAACTTCCAAATGTGTGTAACTAAGAATAATCTGTTGGTTTACCAGTCCACATCTTCATCGGTATTGCCAAATTGATTGATCTTATTGGTGATTGATTAATCACATAGCAGGCAGTCTTTATTGCTCATGTCCAGGAAGACTTTGTCATACTCGCAATTCTCAACATGACGCTAGTTCTTTCCAGCAGAGTTATATTCATTCACTCTGCCACTCCATTTTGTTGAGGAGTGTGAGGCATCGTGAATTGACATTTGATGCCTTCTTGATTACAAAAGTCAATGAACTCATCACTAGTATATTCTCTACCATTACCAATCCTTAGGCACATCTGTCTTTCTCTTGATAGGATACGCCTAACATCTTTTAGGGATTATATCAATAAAGGTCACAAAGTACCTTACTCCACCCAAAGACATAAGTGGCATTTTCCATACATCAGAGTGAATTAATTCTAAAATATCTTTACTTCTAGAATTAGATGTAATAAATTTCAATTTGTGCTACTTACTTGTAACACGGTGCTCACAAAAGGGTAATGATACCTTTGTTAGACTAGGGAGTAGTTTCTGCTCAGAAAGAATCTTCAATCCTTGTTCTGACATATAACCAAGTTTACGGTGCCAGATTTTTGTTGCATTTTCTACAAAACCAACCAATGCAGTTGTTTCCAAATGCGCCTCTCCCATAAGCTTATATAAGTTTGTAGTTATTCTTTTCACCTTCATTACAATAAGTACTCCTTTGATCACCTTCATAACTCCATTTTGAATACAGGTCTTGCACCCAAGCTCCCCTAATTGGCCTAAAGACAATAGATTCTTATTCAAACCCTTTACATGTCGCACATTTTGTATAATGCGAACTGTATCATCATATATCTTCAACTTGATGGTTCCAATCCCAATAATCTCCAAGGCATGATCATTTTCTATGTACACAGATCCGACAAAGATAATTTTATAAGTGTGAAACCCAATCTCTACAAGGAGTCATATGACTTGTTGCTCCTGAATCTATTATTTAAGTATCAGTGAGCTCTAATCTGTCCTTGAACAGTGTTGTTACTTCACTATATAAAATTTCTCCAGTTGCAATAGATCCTTGAGAAGTTAATGCTTCAAAGGCCTTCTCTCCACCCTTCCTAAATCGGCATTCACTTTTAAAGTGTCCTCTTTTGCCACATTTGTAACACTTGTTATTTTTCTTACTTATAAATTTCGACCTTCCTTGTTTGTGACTTCTTGTGAAATCACACTCCACTGACCATCATCTCATCATCGATAAGGTTTCTACTATTAGCCTTTCTTCCTTGTTGATGCACCTGCTTTCTTCTTCAAGAACCGAAGCAACGACGTCATAAAATACCAAAGTGTTTGTGAGGATATTATTGGTTAAATTGATGATAAAATGGTTATATGAATCAGGAAGACTTTAAAGTAGAACTTCCTACGTTCAGTTGGATTTACATTGTGTTCCAACTTTAAAAGTTGAGAGCATAAAGCGGTCAGAGTATTAATATGGTCCGTTACCAAAGTAGATTTAGACATTAGGTGTGTGCAAAGTTTCCTCTTCAGAAAATTTTATCATAAAGAGACTTAGCTTCATATAACTTTGTGAGATGATCTCAAGTTTCCTTAGTTGTTTTCTTTTCCTTTACACCTTGCAAAATATCCTTTGATAGATTGAGATGCAAATCTGACGTGACCAAGGCATCTATTTATTTCCATTTATCAACATTTGTGAAACCCATCGGCCCAGCACTGATGACCTCCAAGCAATTATCTTTGTCCCGTCAAACTTTGTAATATCGAATTTGGTCAACATTGTTTCTATCACAATTTGACTCTACTAACACAAGAATTGACTCCCACTCTCTCCCATGAAAAAGGAAGATGCTTCAGGTTTAAACTGTAATACACCAGGAAAGTTCCTAGGAAAGTCTACAAGGATCACAAATGGTCCTACTTAAAATCTAGTCTCCTTAGACAAAGATTTTCCTAGACATGCACTTAATCTCCTTACTTACTAGTGAAAAATACCCTAAATGAAAACAATAACTCGAGAATAAAACTACCCTTAACCCACAAAAACACACCAAAAAAGTCGTTTTTTTGATATGGAAGATCAGACTATGCTGCAACTACAGAGCATACTTGAGCAAACCTTGGGCTCTGATAAGACTAATAGGAGATGGACTCCATCTGGATAGAGCAAACACACTAATAAAAAAATTTAAGAAAAAAAAGGAAAAACACAAAATGTAACATGGAAAACTCTTTAAAAATAAGGGGGGGAAAATCATGGGCAAGAGTAGAAAATTTTTCATTATATGAAACAAAGATTATAAAGGAAGATCTTACAATCCACACTAAGAACTAAAACACAAGGAGAGGGAAGAGATTTTGGGGTGAGGAGGAGGTTGTTGTAATTAGTTTTATCGAAGTGAATCAGAGTGCAACCTTTATGATAGCTACGTTAGTACAAAATGTGAAGAAAGACCAGAAGAAGAGAGAGAAAGGAGATAATCACACAAGAATATTTGTAGAAGGAAATAAGTAACAACATTCTATTTTGACATGTCCATATAGTCGTTGGTGACCAGCTTATATACACGTGATACAGTAGAAATTCAATATGAGCTAGCGTATTATTATATTAGGATAAGAGTTGGAGTTGGACTTGTTGCTGTCGCGTGGGCAAAATATGCCCTCCAGTTTGAGGAAGAATGATTCCTCTGGTGACAAACTAGTGGATGAATGATAGAGGCGAAAGGTGAGTGCGAGAACTGAAGGTCCCCACGGAGTTCAAGTAAGTGGCTTCGATTTACAAGATACCATAATATCGCAAGTGAAAGAAGAAGATAGAGGCGAACGGTGAGTGCGAGATGGAAGACAGGCTAAATTTTACTCTTTCAAATCCATAGATCTTGTACTTGCTGGCTGGGTTTAAGCTCGATTTGAACTCAGAGACGTATGTGACTGTGTGGGATTTGGCTGGGTCTAAAGCTTAGTTGGTGGTCATTTTTGAAGTCGGGGTTGAGTTGGGTTCACCTGGGGCCTTAGGGATTTCATAGATCTAAGTGGTTGGAGGATTAATGGTGAGTTTGAGTGACTGTTTGAACCATTTTGTCCATCTATGAAAGCTGGCTTATGGTGCTCTCAGCATCCGGTGTTTTAGAGTTGCGCAGAGGGCGCGTCGTCTTGTGGAATTTATCAACGAAATGGTCTTTTTCCAAGGGTCGCTCCAAATCTTGTGTTCGACAGGTTGGGCATCTCCGGCTGTGTAGTCTTCTGTTGTGGTGACGGGTGGTTTGGGCTTTGTGGGTTCGTCCCTCTAGCATTACTAACAAACCAGGTGCTTTTGCTTGCTTGGGTATGCAATAACACCAAAGCTTTAAACTTTCTTTCCCGTATGTCGTTTGTAAGCTCTTAGTGGCTTTGTCTTTGCTGTTTTTTAGTTCTTTGTGATTGTTCTCTGGTATGGATCAACAGCTTGCAACTTTGTCGTTGGTTGATGATGAGGAGGCTGAGTGGTAGCTTGATGAGGTTGTGGGTGTGGGAGCGGCAGGCTATGATTTGTGCCTGGTAGGGCGATTTCTCACGTCTAGTCAGATTAATTTTCAGGCCATGAGGAATGCTTTGGTGGACCTTTGGCATCCAATGGGTGGGGTGAATATCACTGAGGTTAGGGGAAAGCGATTCCTTTTCCGCTTCTTTTATATAGAGGATGTAGATCGGGTTATGGATGGAACACCATGGACCTTTAATAGACATATGCTTATTCTTTACAAACTTCAGGAGGGGGAAGATCCCACAAATGTGTCATTGGAGAGGTCAGATTTTTGGGTGCAAGTGCATCAGTTACCGGCTGGTTTTGTATTTGAGCAGATTGCGACGCAATTTGGCAATTTTATTGGTAGCTTTGTCCAATATGATGCCAAGGCTGTCCAGATGGGTAATGTTGATTATATGCGGATCCGGGTGACTATGGATGTTAGGCAGCCGTTGAAAAGAAGAAAGAAAATTGTGGATCCAAGGGGTAATGTTTTTTATGCTACTTTCAAATATGAGAGGATTCCAGTTTTTTGCTTTCTCTATGACAGGCTCGGCCATAATGATAGCTTTTGCATGGTTCAAATTGAGCATCGAGGTCAAGAGCTTCAGCTAGAATGGGATGCTTCCCTCAGGCAGGGATTCGCCGGCGAGGGCAGGAGGTGAGTGCCTGGTTGCGGGAAGGGAATGGTGACATTTTAGGAGGCACTTCAGTTGGGGTAGGCCAGATCAGAACGGATGAAAGTACGACAGGTTCTGCTGGTTTTGGTAGGCCCAGTCAATGTGGGCGGGGTGTATTGCGCTTTGACGAGGATGTTGGTGCGGGCCCCGCAGCTTTGGATCATGAGATGGGTTTACATGAGGAAACACTCCCAATTCAGCAAGATGACGGGAAGAAAAGGCCCAGGACGCAAACAACTGATTTATCAGTTTCTTCACAAGCAGATTCTGGTGCGACTTTAATGAGTAGAGGATCGGCGGGAGCTGCAGGGCAGCCCTGCCGAGCACCATGAAAATCCTTAGTTGGAACTGCCAAGGGCTTGGCAACCCTCGTGCAGTGGGCGTCCTACGGGACTTGTGTCAGGCTTACACTCCTGATATTGTGTTCCTGATGGAGACTTTAGTACATGGGGTGCGGCTAGAGGAAGTGAAGTGCAGGGTGGGGCTTGATGCTTGTTTTTCGGTGGATGTTATAGGGCGAAGTGCTGTACTTTCTCTGATGTGGAGGAATAATGTTAATTTGGCAGTCCGCGAGTACTCTCAAAGTTTCATAGATGCCATTGTCCTTGACATTGAAAGGGGGGACTGGCGTTTGACGGGGTACTATGGCTATTCGAAGAGAGCGCGGAGGCGGAGGTCGTGGAACTTGTTGCACTCTTTATCGCAGCGGTGTGACTCTCCTTGGATAGTGTTTGGTGACTTTAATGATTTATTGTCAGCGGAGGAGAAGGAGGGTGGAGCTGACCACCCCCAATATTTGTTCAATGATTTTCGTGGGGCTCTTAAGGATTGTGCACTGCATGATTTGGGATGTGTTGGGTATATGTTTACATGGGAGAGGGGGAGGAATTTAGAGGGGTGGACGAGGGAGAGGTTGGATAGAACCGTTGTCTCGTTGGCCTGGTCTGCTTTGTTTCCTAAAGGAGTAGTGTCGACGTTAGCAACCCCGATTTCAGATCATAAGCCGATTTTAATTGATTTTTTGGATGTGCAATTGGCGGCTCGGCGGTGGAAGTTTAGATTTAATAATATGTGGTTGAGGAACCAGGGTTTGTCTGAGGTGGTTGAACGAAGTTGGCATAGTGGTATTGGGAGTGACATTCTTGATAAAAGGGCTGCTTGTTGCATGGCTCTTGCAAGGTGGGGTAGGGAGCGAAATTGTGAAATGGTCTCACGTAAAAAGGAGCTTACTCGTCAGCTTCAAAATCATCGCGGTTACACTGATGGCGTGGGTTTCGACTTATATGCTCAAGCCAAGCTTGAACTTAGTGGGATTATGGAACAGGAGGAGATCCATTGGCGACAGAGAGCAAAATTTTTTTGGTTAGAGAATGGCGATCAGAATTCTCGATTTTTTCACGCAATGGCTAGTGAGAGGAAGCGGTGGAATTGTATATTAGGATTGAAGAATGACATGAGAGAATGGGTTAGAGAGGAGGCAGGAATGGGGACACTGGTAGTTGATTATTTCACATCTGTACTTGGGGAGAGTGTGACGTCGGGTGAGGCTTTCGAGGAAGTGGTAGGTTTACTTACAAGAAAGGTGGGGGAGGTGGAGAATGAGTAGCTAACAGGGCCTTTTAGAATGGAGGAGTTCACACAGGCGGTTTCACAGATGCATCCAGATAAATCACCAGGGCCGGATGGGCTTAATTCTACTTTTTATCAGAACTTTTGGCATGTAGTGGGGCGCGATGTATTTGAGAGTTGCACGGCATGGCTTGAGCAAGGTACTTTCCCCGACACACTTACTGATACTAATATTGTGTTAATTCCGAAGATTTCATCTCCTGAAACTCTGAAGGATTATCGTCCTATCTCTTTGTGTAATGTGCTTTACAAGATTGTCTCCAAAGTTCTTGCTAATAGGTTAAAGAGCATCTTACCGGATATTGTGTTAGCACTTCAATCTGCTTTTATGTCGGGCCGATTGATTACGAATAACGTCCTAATTGCCTTTGAGTTAGTGCATAGTTTGAAGCGGGTCACTAGGGGCAAAACCAAGCGGGCGGCCTTGAAGATTGATATTAGTAAGGCCTATGATAGAGTTTGTTGAAGGTTTTTAGAGGCAGTTCTGGGTAGGTTGGGCTTTTCTGATAAATGGGTTCAATAGATGCTGATGTGTGCAACAGGAGTGACTTATAAGTTGTTGCTCAACGGCACGGAGGTAAGCCCTATCGTGAATAGGAGGGGTCTTAGACAAGGAGACCCATTGTCACCATATTTGTTTATTTTGTGTGCGGAAGGCCTAACAACTTTATTTCAACAGGCAGAGGCTAAGGGATAGATTCATGGGTGTCGGGCCAGTAGAGGAGGTCCTAGTGTTACTCACTTGCTTTTTGCGGATGATTCTTTGTTCTTCTTTAAGGCGGGGACGCAAGAATGTGCCCAAGTAAAATTGATTCTTCAAAAGTATGAGCTGGCATCGGGTCAATCGGTGAACTTCCAAAAGTCTGGGCTTCTGTTTAGTCCGAATGTACCTAATAGTTTGAAGTCTCACCTGTCATCCATCTTGGGTGTCTTCTCGGCTATGGAGAATGGGAAGTATCTCGGGCTGCCTTCATTAGTGGGTAAGAGT
>JANKOE010000006.1:2439002-2449976 GCA_026284465.1 Erythroxylum citrifolium | reverse complement strand
TGAACAGATCCATGCCATCCTGTCCAGTAGAGGAGTGTGGGGTAGTGGAAGGGTTGCGAAATGAGGCACAACTTGATCGACTGTGCTTTGTTGATGGTGCAAATTTTATGGACCGATGTCTATATGGATATGGGGCTGTATGCCAAGATGGGGAAGGAAACTTCGTGAGAGCAATTTCTGGTCATTTTGTAGAGCGCTGTAGTTTCAATGTGGTTGAAGCTGTAGCGCTGCAGGAAGCGTTAACTTGGGTCTTATCTCTTTTTCATGGTCGAAGGGCTTTATACTCCGATGCCCAAAAACTAGTTTCTGCTATAAATAGTTTTTATGATAACTGGATTGAATTTGGTAAAGTCATTTTGGAATGTAAACAATTATTGAGCGTTAAACCTCAAATCAATGTCTGTTGGGTTCGTTGGCAAGCCAATGTTGAGGCTCATAACTTGGCAAAGGTCTCACATTTATATGCTAGCCATTGTAGTTGGGATTTCCCCAACCTCTCTGATTAATGCTATTGATACTGACTTTGTTTCAAAAAAAAAGTTTATTTAAAAGTCACACCGTCATTTTAGTTAGTTTTGAGCGTTGCTTCCCGCGTCTGGTTCATCTTCTTCGTTTAATTTTACAACAGAGGTCTCCTTATATAGCCTCAATTAAGACTTCTCATTCCACCCACTTTCGATGTGGGACAAATAAAAACTAACAGAGAACCGAACACAAGTCCAAGAACTCAAATGTTTTGAGTACTTGATTTGATTTGATTTCATTAAGTAATAATCCAAAGTTAAACGATAAGACAAAAAATTTAAAGTTTAAAAGATTCAATTGATATTAGGTCATCATAAAACCAGTTAAAGATTAAAAAATTAAAAATTTTGAAATAAAATTAAAGAATAATCTCATTATCCATCAAAAATTTAAAATTTAATTGAAAAAAGAAATTGTTCAATAGAAATTTAATTTATTTATTTTAATTTATAATAATTAATTAATTTGCAAAACTAACTGATTAATTAATAAACTGATCGATTTTTAATAATAAAAGTTATTAAAGTAAATTGAATCAAAAAAATAAAAATTATACCAAAAAGTTGGTTCAAAATTTTCACAACCGAATCACCCGAAAGAGTTTAATTTAACATTAAGTTATTACTTTTCTTGAATTGCAAAAACAAATACATCAAATTAAGGTTTTTTTTAGTTAGGATGGGGAATTAACAAGTGTTTATTTTTTATTTTAATTATCTAATTTTAAAAATAATTCAATTTAAAAGTTGTCAATATTATACTTTACTAAAATAATTTATTACCTCAAGACTATAATCAAAATGGCCTTTATGGGTTTAATATTTAAAAATTATATGAAAAAGAAGAAGTTGTCACAAGTATTATCATTTATTATATTAATAAATTATTAATAAAGATAACATTTTAAAATAAATTATTTGATTTCAAAAAGAATATTAAAATGATAATATTTAAAATTTTATAACTTATTATCTTTTTATTTTTGTTTGTACAAAAATTAATGAAACCTTAATTAAGGTTGGAGTGTGTGAATTGTAGAACAATTGTATTTATTAGTGATGCAAATTCTTGTGAAGACATATAACTTTATGATTTTTAACAGTGTTTTAAAAATTACATCAAAGAGTTGAACTAACAAAATAAGAAATTTAAATTTTAAAAAATTCAACCGATGTTAAATTGTCATAAAATCGATTAAAGATTAAATAAATTTAAAGAATTTAAAATATGATTGGAGAAAAATATTCACTTATCAAAAAATTTAAATTTAAGTAAAATAACTATTTTGATTTATAAAAATTAATTAATTTACAAAAATTTACCGATCACTTAATAAATGATCCGTTTTAACAAAAATTATTAAAATAAATTAAACTAAAAATGTTAAAAATCAAACAAAAAATTTGATCGGTTCAAAGCTAAACTAGTTCGGATTTTAATCATTAATTTTTAAAACTTACATATTTATCATTGGCATCTTGCATATCCTTACATAATATTTATTAATAAAATATTAGTTTAGAGGTCTCAAGAACAAAGATGACTTTAATTTTTAGTTAATTAAATTTATTTTAGTTTTATATAATATTTATTAATAAATTATTAATAAAAATATTTTATTTTATTAAAATAAATTATTTAAAATTTAATGTTTATTTTAACCATATTTACTTATCAAAAAAATTATTTGAAATTTGTATATTTTGAAGATATTTTAATTTTAGTTAATTAATTAATAATTATTTAATTAGTGTTATTTAATTTTTTTTGAATTTAACATTAAATAAATTATTAACAATTTTATTAATAATTAATTTTTATTAATTTAAAATATAATATTAAATTAAATTATTCATAATTTTTACAAATAATTAAATATCTTAAATAATTAAATAATATATATTTACTTGAAATAAATCAGATTATTGAAAATACAGAAATAGAAAACAAAAATCAATTTTTATGATTTTTATAAATTAGAACAAAAAAGTATAATAAAAAAACTCAAGCAAACATATTTTTTATTAAATTTAAAAACAAAAAAAAACAAAAAATATAAAATAAAAATAGAAACAACCAGAAATCGGCCAATCAAAGATGCTGCTAACGATTGAATGATGACACAAATGGTACATCTCTTCCAGGAAAATCACGTCCTGGTGGGTAGATACACTGCAATTACAGGTGGAGGACTGGAAAAGGACCATCCTACTTATCCCGGAAAATTTTACAAGAATTGTTGCAAGTTCTCCAAATGCAAAGATTTTGACTGCCTTTCCCTTTGAAATTTGAACTTATTTCATGCAAGAAAAGTAAAATTTTGCACATACTTATCTGAAGGAACTCTGTATCTCTTCCAATGTTCTTCCTTTCGTCTCGGGAACCCACATGCTCGTAAAGGCGATCGTGAAGGCACTCACAACCATGTAAATGGTAAATGTTGCTGCAGTTGAAGAAGGAAATGTAGTTATCTGCACTAAAATTGCAGGGAAAAAAATTAGAAAGAGGTTCAGTGGGGGTACAGACCTCCAGTGCTCCAGTTTAAAAGCAAGTTTGCAGTCATTGTAACCGCCCAGGAGATGAACCAATTGGAAAGTGTTGCTGCACTTCCAGCCAGGCCCTTGATGTTGATCGGTAGAATCTGCATTCGCATGTTAGTTCCATCCATCAGCCATTTCGGAACAGTTATTATTTGTTCATTTGAAGGGCATTTTATAGCTTTAAAACTTCTTTACAATAATTCTTTAGGCTAAGTAATGCATACACCTAACTGTAAGCACTAAAATCCTGAACTATGTCTTCAGTATTGACCTAATAAAAGGTCATTGATGCTTTAGAGCCATTTGGCTGATTCAGTGACATTGGTGATTTTTAGAGATTCTAATTGATAGAGCAAAACTTGAACATATCGGTACCTCGGACATTATAACCCAGGGAATAGGACCCATTCCCAAAGAAAAGGCTATTACCAAAGCCTGAAACAAGAGAAGGGAGAGGCAGGTTATCAGAACTTACCAAAAATGATAAAATTAAAACCTTGAAATAATTCATATCTCTATTTGTATCACATACCACAACTCCAACAACTGAAAGGATTCCGAATATGGTATACAAGGTAGAGTCTTTTGATAGAAAATCCTGGACGAGTAAACATTATGAAGGTAGAATAATATTATACTGCTCCATAATCATGTATCACAATAAACAGATAAACTCTTGTCAACGAGTTAATCCACTTACCTTTGCAAAGAATGACACTGCAACAATCAGCAAGCTAACTGTCATTCCACTAGAGGAGACCTATGGTGACAGGAAATGAACAAAGTCACTCATTTCTGTACAAATTATAAAGACTAACCAGAATAGTTTTGCTTTAACTCACTATAAGGAGAACCCGACGGCCTGTTCTATCAACCAACCAAGTAGCTACACCAGTGGCCACTACCTAAACAACATGTGCGTAACCAGATATAGATAAAGAGCTTCATAGGACCATTTCAAATTAATGACTCTACTAATAACATTAAAGACAATAACTTCAGATTTTCTTCTCAAACTGTACCTGAATCGCACCAAGCCCAAATGTAGCCACATTACTATTTGAAACCCCTGTTTAAGATCAAGAAATCAATCAGAACCATTGTACTCAAATATAGTTGATCTTAAGTGATATATTTCCTGAGAACAGTCAAAGAGTAGTCGTGAATTATCAATGGGAAAAAGTGAGTCAATATGGACATCAACTAGAAGTAGCTCTGTTGACGATAGACCATGGATGCATTTTAGAGGTCAGACAACACTATGTAGGAACTAGTACTACTAATTATTTCACCACTAAGATTCTAAGAAAACATGGTTTCAAAAGACATTCAGTTAATATTTTACCCAACTGACTTTGAGTAGTAAAGGTATGTAGCAACAAGAAGAGAAGCTTGCTGCCTTCAAATTGGAATAAGCTTGTAACTACACCAAAAGAATTTGATTCGAATATTCCAAAGTTAAGAACATGATAAACGGTTTATGTGAGGAAGAGGAACATGATTAAGCTTACCAGAAGCTGAAAAAATGGTACTGGAATAGAAAAGAACACCATTTATCCCACTAAGCTGTTGTAAGACAAGTAGGCCTATAACAACCTGCAGGAAATTGATTGATCGAAAATAGAAGTCTTATGTTTTATGCTATTTTTAACTCCACAAAGTTAAAGATAATTACAGTACATTACCATCAAAGGAAACCAGTATCTTTTTCGTTTGAGATCTGCAAATCTGATTGTTGTTCTTCTGCTAGTTGAAGCAACAGCTCTCTACACAATCCATAGATGCAGGTCAAATTATCTAAGACTGATAAATAATGTAAAACACCGAAAGAAAAATTTGGTCTACAAATTTTATGCAAGGAAAAAAATTGCATGTGGGAAAGCAGATCAGCTATTTCACTGGCGGCCATTACCTTAATTTCATTCACTTCAACAGAGATATCAGTATCAAATCCCCGAAGAACTTGCAAAGAAGATTCAAAATCTTCTGTCATACCCATTTTTGCCTGCAATTTAGGGAAGAAACAAGATAAAGAGTTTGAATCATTAGAGCTTAAGAAAATATTTGATTCTGATCAAGGAAAGAACATTCTCGAAAACTTACCAGCCATCGAGGAGACTCTGGAATGAAAAATAGACCAGGTATCAAGATAGTACATGGAAGAATTCCTGAAAAACGACGATTAAATTCCATGATTCAAAACTGGAAGTCTGCCAAGATTGACAATGATATTTAGGTGAATTGTTGAACAAAAGTTCGGCTTGCATGATTGGTTTTTTCTTTTTTTGACATGTGTTGTTTACGATAGAAGGCAATCTTTCAGAGTGTTACCCAAAACTGCAAGTATTCTCCATTGTACAAAAATTCCGAGCAGGTAAGCAACCATGATCCCAATTGTGACGGAAAGCTACATAACAAGACAAGTTGAAATTAATTACTCCAGGGACTGTGAAATTCAAGTGTTTGTATCTGTTAATGAAAATTTAACTGGTAAGCCTGCATATAAAGCTAACCTGATTCACTGACCCTAAGGACCCTCTCAAGTTTTGAGGGGCTATCTCTGCTATGTAAACAGGCACCTGCAAAAGATAAAACAGTTGAAGTCCTAATTAATTTTTAGGTTTCAACAACCAAATTCAGTCAGAAAACCTTACCGTATATGAGATAATTCCCACACCAAAACCTTCTAACAACCGTCCCAAGTATAAAAACGAAGTATCCTACACAGAACAGCTTACCTTCAGAAACAATTGAACATGTTCATGCTACAAGTTTCAGTGAAGCAAAGTAACTAAACTCACTTTGGCAAACGATATCGCAAGCCACCCGATGACATTTGGAATGGAAGCGATCATTAAAGACTGCATTTGGAACAAAAAAGACAGGACTCATTAGTTAAACAACCTAAATTAAGCAAAATGTCTAGGTATAGAATTCTTGTGCTTAGTGATAAAGCAATCAGTAATCCTACCCCTTTTCTTCCAACATACTCCGCAATTTGACCACTAGCTATAGCACCAACCATAGCACCCACATTTGATAGAGAGCCAAATATCGAATACTAACCCAAAAATAAATTGAAGAACAGAGTTAGAACACATGATGAATAAGCCCAATATCAAATTTAAAGCAAAATCGTTTATTCACACCTCTGAGACCGTAAGTCCAAGGTCCTTGGTGATGGCAGCTTGAGTTGGAGAAGAATAACCGGACTACAATTAAAGAAAATTAAAACTTGATATATCAAGAACTTCTTTATCAAGCTATTAGCAATCTTGATATTTCAAGAACTTCTTTACCAAGCTTTTACTAATCTTGATGTTTCAAGAACTTCTTTACCAAGTTTTTACCTTTCCCATACATTACCATGTTTGCAGCTAATCGGAAAACAACATAAATCTTTAGCTTCAGTTCATTCTTCATTAACAAAATCGAACAGTAAAATAACAGAAACCCATGTTCACTTGTCAAGCATAAACTCATTATGGAAATTAGCAGATGGGAGATTGAGAAAGTCCCTCACAGTGAAGCCGAATTGGATAGGACCAAGAGCAACAATCAGTACACAAGCCAGGACAGATATGGACCTATCCCGAATGGCCTGAGAAGATCCCATCATGCTTGATTGTCTCGACCCCATACGATACCAACTCCCAGTGTGAAGAAATGGCTTCCGTTGGTCTCCTCTCCCATCATCATCGTCCCTGAAACTCATTATTCTCTATTCGAACAGTCACCCAATTTTGCCTCTTAAGTGACTGATCAAATGCCCCAGCGAAAGAATAGCAGAGAAAAGGAGAAGCAACAATGAGTAAATGAGAGAAAATACAAGCATTTGTCGTCTCTGTGTTGTCTGTATGTAGGAAAGGCAGTACAGGACATGGTTGATGTTACTACTTACAATTGTTGCCGGTCCTAACTGCTAAGCCGTAAATCAGTAATCTACCTGAAACGTTCTTACATGTATGCTCACACTTGTACTCGCTACGTTGGGTAATGTATAATCATCATCGTTTCAGACTGACGTGTA
The DNA here is from genome assembly GCA_026284465.1 of Erythroxylum citrifolium. NCBI lineage: Eukaryota > Viridiplantae > Streptophyta > Magnoliopsida > Malpighiales > Erythroxylaceae > Erythroxylum > Erythroxylum citrifolium. The sequence continues at coordinate 2,442,881 of JANKOE010000006.1, read as the reverse complement.
GGATTGGTATCGGGTCAGATTGAGGTTATGCTTTGCCCAAATTTAATCGGGTCTGATGCTAATATGCTTTTAATTTGTGATTAAAAGATATTACTTGAAAATTTTGAAGTCAGAGTTCTCTGCTCCTGTAAATGATTTATTTGACTCGAACGGAGATTAATTTAAGTGTGGATAGCTTAAAAATGTCTTCTCATAATTAAGCCCCTTATAGAATATCTCATGGTAAAAAAAAAATTTTTGAATTAATATCCGAAAATCTGAATTAATTAGAATTAATGGATTAATTTTAAGCGGAACCAAAAGGTCCGAACTAACTGTCAACTCTACCTCAATTATGCTTGCCATGGTGTCTTTTAAGTCAGTTTAGTGTTGGCATTTAACACGTGGCTTTGAAAATGACATTTTAAAGTTTACTTTACAGTATTAATTAAATATTTAGAATTTAATTTACGTGACCAAGTCAAACTCATTTCATTTCACGTTGTTCGAATCAGGTGGGCAACCTACCAGACACGTGCTTGAAAGTGGGAGATGTTAAGGTCATTAAAGTAATTGAATTTGGTTTGGATTGACTCGAGACTTGGACTGGGGCCTAGGATACCTCAGTCTATTATTGCAAATTATTTTATAAGAAATATCTTTTTCTATTTTTTATTGAAAACAGATCAAGTCGGGTTTGGACTCGAGCTCAATTGTCTCAGGCCTGGCCCCAGTAGAAGCTGTCAGATCAATCAAGTTTAATAATCTTTGTTGTTAAAAACAATTAATTTATTAATTAGTCGATTAATTTTTGTAAATTATAAGTGAGGATAATATTCTTCAATTATTTTTCAAAATTTTTAATTTTAGTCAATATCGAACTAGTTTTAAGACGATTTAATACCGATTGAACCTTTTAAACCTTAAATCTCTTGTCTTACCGGTTTAACTTCTAGTCCGGTTTTTAAATCATTTTAAATTTACTATAATCTACAAATAAATTAACATGAATAAAATTAAGTAGAGTATCGAATTTAAAATATAATTTATTATTTTTTAGAAGATAAATTATATCTCTTATTCTTTTTATGTGTATATAAAAAATCTTTGAACTAAATATAATAATTGTTTTAGATCGAGAAACCTTCGTGCGTGCAACCTTAGTGTGAGTTTCGATGGTTATATCCATTGCTCCTAGCTCGGTTTTAGCCGACTCTCTCTTTCTAGCGGTTGGTTCCCGTCCTGTAGACTGTCACTTAGTGTCTCCTTCTTACCCTTGGGCACGCCTATGGCGTCCCCTACTTCGGAGGGCTCTTTGGCTAAACGCAGCAGGACGTGGAAGTGGGATGATCCAGCACCGAGTTCCTTACCGTTGTCCTATAGCGCCGCAGTGGTTGGTGACTCACCCGATGGTTCCCTCCACACCACCACATCCTGGCTTACCGATAAGCCGATAGAACTCGAGAAGGGTGACATCACTCCGATCTCCAGTGAACTCGGTGGCAGCCTGACGCTGTCTTCCTCCTTCAAAGACAAACTGGATCACCAATGGCGTCCCACGGTGGTTGTCAAGCTGCTAGGCCAACGCATTGGTTTTTAGGCTCTCAAATCGCTCCTGCACGCTCTCTGGAAACCGTCAGGATCGATCAAGGTAGTGGACCTCGACCACGACTTCTACCTGGTTCGTTTCAAGGAGGAGGTCGACTTCCTCCACGCCCTCGCCGATGGCCCGTGAATGATCTTCGGTCAGACTCTCTTGGTTCAGCATTTGGTCTCCAACTTCTGACCCAAGAATGGCCAGATCACCCATGCTGTTACGTGGATTCGCATTTCGAAGCTACCCCTTACACGTTACCACCCCGATATACTTACCGCGCTTGGCAATGTCATTGGCAGGATGATGAAAATCGATGAAACTACGTTGTTAGCTCACCAAGGACGCTACGCCCGTATTGCGGTCGAGATCGACTTGTAGCAACCATTAAAGACGACGGTCGACCTTGACGGGGAAGCTCTCCCGGTTGTTTACGAGGGTCTCCCTCAACTTTGCTACCACTATCGTGTCGTTGGGCATGAAATCCTCGCCTGCCCGGAATGTCTTCGACCAGTTGCGACTGAGCCCCTGTCTCCTGTTCCCGACCCACCAGCGACGTTCAACCAGTCTTCGGCTGCAGACTGACAGCCTACCGTACCAGCTCTGGCTTCCGACACTCCAACCCCGCGATATGGTCCTTGGGTACAAGTCCAACGGCGTGCCAAACTAGTGTCTCAGCGTTCTCCTACCTAACGGCACAATGGCCAGCAGATGTCCGTTCCCTCGAGACGCCAACCGACGCCCTCTCCCCTGGCAGGCTCATGTTTCGTGGCGCTGGATGTTACGGATGTGATGGAACCAGCGCCAACGCCAGCTCCAACGGTCGAGGAGCTTCCATGAGCTGAAGGGGTGGGCTTCGGAAGCCGGCTGCACGTGGACCAGGCTAGTGGGCCCAAGACCACTCCCAGCAGTGGGCTTGTATTCACAGCCCAAAGACCCTCACCAAATACCAAGCAAGGGCCTAAGTGATCCAAGACCAGCCCAATCCCGACCACCCAGGGCGTGAGCTCTTGGGCCAGCGTTCTTCTGCTACCCATCCCTGAGCCTGTCCCTCCGATTCCATTGCAACCTACCCAAGCCGACAATCACGTGGCTATTGAGATTCCAACCCATATGGAAATCATCTACGGAAGCCCACTTTTGGTGCCCGAGAATGCACTGGTCCGGACTCCCAGCTTCTCCTGGACAGGGAGGTGGGGCCGGGGGCTCCCGACCCACCGAGGTGCCTTCCTATGTGTCTGGATCTCCCCGATATACCCGAAAGACTCTCTCATACCCACCTGAGATCCGCATGCCTCTAGTGAGATGCAGGAGCAGCCCTCGTCGGCCGCTGAGATTCAGGACGCTCCTATGGGAGGTCCATAATTCTCAGTTCTTCGCTTTTATGTCTATTCTTATCTGGAATAGCCAAGGGGCGGGGGGCTCCTGCTTCCTTAAGATTTTGCGTACTTACCTTTGTAGTTATAATCCGGAGATCCTCGTTTTGTTGGAACCTAGAATTCGTGGACCCCGAGATCAAGCGGTGATTTAGTCTTTGGGTTTTGATTTCTCGTTCCAAGTAGAAGCTATAGGCTTTTCCGGGGGGATCTGGATCTTATGGTTCGCTAGGTACCATATATCTATCCATTTCGCCCACCGACAATTTATTCATATCACTGTTGACGCTGGCTCCACGTCTTTTTCTTTTACTGCGGTATATGCCAGTCCCACTGTTGCTACCCAACGACACCTTTGGCCTGCCCTCGAGGGGATTGGGCGGTCGGTCACTCTTTCCTGGCTTATCGGCGATGATTTCAATGCCAAACTGGAGCATACTGACAAACGGGGTGGCTTCATGTCCATCCGGATTGTGAACCATCACTTCCTCAACTAGGTTCAAGCTAGTAGCCTGCACGATCTTGGCTATGTAGGCTCCAAATTTACGTGGAAACGCAGCTTGGTCCAAGCGCGACTCGATAGGGTTTTTGGGTCGAACAAGTGGATCCACGCCTTTCCGAATACCACCAACCTCCATTGACCTTTTCTTGGCTCGGACCATCGTCCCATGTGCATTCGTCTCCCGTAGTGGCATTCTCCGCATTCTCCCCCGTCACGCTCCGCTTTCTCAATGCTTAGCTCACTCACCCAGACCTTGACGATGTCATTGCGGGCCATTGGAATCCCGCTGAGGAGTCCCTTTGCAAAACTCTGGAGAACCTGGCCCTTCAACTTCAACGATGGAATTATTCATGTTGGACCCCACACCCCACACCCCACCCTTCGGTGTTTGCAGGTTATACTGCGGCGTGTGTTTGGAGGTTATACCC
>JANKOE010000006.1:2426765-2438902 GCA_026284465.1 Erythroxylum citrifolium | reverse complement strand
CCCATGACCAAAGAGGACAATACTGATTTGTGTTGGATGCCGCGGTATAACCCGCAAACACACGCCGGGGTATAACCTCCAAACACACGCCGCAGTATAACCTGCAAACACCGAAGGGTGGGGTGTGGGGTGTGGGGTCCAACAATTCGGACTTTGGGAATATTTTCTATCGGAAGCAACGCCTGTTAGCTCGTCTTCAGGGCATTCAACGTGCCATGACTCAGGCCCCTCAGGATGGCCTGTTGGAGTTGGAGGACAAGTTGAGCGAGGACTGCTGCAGGTGCTCAGCGAGGAGGAAATGTTTTGGCACCAAAAGGCTCGCTGTGACTGAATAACGCAGGGTGATCGCAATACTAAATATTATCACAACCTCACCAAGTCCAAACATCATAAGCTGCAGATAGGGAGCCTCAAGGACTCCCAGGGGAATGTGGTCATGGACCCAGGTCAACTAAGCCAGTTAGCCCAAGAGTATTTTACCCAGCTCTACTGTCCAGCTCCGGAGCCTGGCGAACTTTTCCGGCTCTCTGGTTTTTTCCCCGCTCTCTCTCCGGACAGTACGCGTGACTTGGCCCGTCCTATTCATCCCATTAAAGTTACTAATGCCATTTTTTGCACGTCCCCGCATAAAGCCCCTGGGCTAGATGGGTTTAATGTTCTTTTTTACCACAAACAATGGGCGAGAGTCGGTCCTCGCGTGACCGCTTTCATCCAAGGGGTTTTTAGGCAGGAAGTTTGGGAGCCGGAGATCAACAAGACCATTCTGGTCCTTATCCCCAAGACTCCCTCCCCGACTCATATCACCCAGTTTCATCCCATCAGCCTCTGTAACGTGTCCTACAAAATTATCTCCAAAGTACTCGTGAACCGTTTAAAGCCTCATCTGGATTCTTTAGTCCAGGCTCCTCAGTGTAGCTTTATCCCGGGTCGGCACATTACAGATAATATCAGCCTCGCCTAGGAAGCCATCCATTCGATGCGAAAGAAGATCGGTCGGACCGGTGCTTTTGCGATCAAAGTTGACCTCGAGAAGGCCTATGATCGGATTCGCTAGGACTTCATTCACAGTACTCTCGTTGACATCGATATTTCGGATCCTCTGCTCGGGGTCATCATGCGTTGTGTGTTGACTGTGTCCATGCAGGTGGCTTGGCAGGGCACCTTATTGGCCCCTTTCACCCTTACCTGCGGGCTCAGGCAAGGTGACCCTCTATCGCCGTATCTGCACGGCTTCGGGGCAACAGGTTAACCGAGCCAAAACTAAGATTTTCTTCTCTCGTAACGTTCCCTGGGATACCGCTCGTCGTATCAGTTCTCATTTAGCCATTTCCAGCACGAACAACCTGGGCAAATACCTTGGTGTGCCTCTCCTGCATGAGCGGTCCACGCACCACACGTATCAATATATCCTCAACCATGTCCAACAAAAACTCATCGGGTGGCGGGCCAAAAACTTATCCTTAGCCGGGCGAGTCACTTTAACCCAATCTGTGATCTTGGCCCTCCCTATTTTTACGATGCAAACGGTTCGGCTTTCGAGGGACCTCTGCGATGAGTTGGAACGCATTATGCGTAACTTTATCTAGGGTTCCACTACTTCTCATAGGAAACTGTCCTTAGTCAACTGGGCCTCGGTGTGTCAGCCTAAACGCGCAGGGGGCCTCAGCATTAAGAAGATTCGTGCTTCCAATGATGCCTTACTCACGAAGTTGGGCTGGGCCTTGATTACCAAACCCGATGCCCTTTGGGTCCGTATTTTACATGCTAAGTACCGGCTTCCTCCGTACCACATTCCCCAGTTGATCGCTTGCCACAGGGCCTTACCTTTTTGGAGAGGCCTCACAGCGATTTAGCCAACCGTCCGCCAGGGTATCCATTGGCAGCTGGGTCATGGAAGACACATATCTTTCTGGTTAGATAATTGGGTGAGCGCTTGGGGCCCCCTCCACGCGGTGGCCACCTCACCAATTCCAGCTGACATCCTTCATCACAAAGTGGCCGATTACTGGTCCGCGGACGAACACTGGAACTGACATCTCTTCCAACCTTACCTCCCGGATGAGGTTTGTCTGAATATTGCTTCGTTATCCGTCATCACCGAGGCCCCTTCGGTTGACACCATTCGTTGGGCTCATACCGAACATGGGCATTTTACAGTAGCTTCGCCCTACGAGGTCCTAGACGATCAGTCTCCGGACCACCAGGCGACCCTCTGGGAGGCCATCTGGAAGTGGGCAGGGACCCAACGGATCCGTTCGTTCCTCTGGCTCCTGACCAAAAACCGGCTCCTGACGAACCAACAGCGTGTGGCGCGTCATGTCGCTGGGGATAGCAGGTGCCACTTTTGTTGTCAGGAGGAGTCTACCCTTCATGTCATACGTGATTGTTCGCGGGTTACCGCCTTTTGGAACCAGTTCCCCCAGGGAGTGATCCCTTCAGACTTCTTCCAGGGCGACCTGGAGCGATGGGTCCACTCCAATCTCAAACCTCCCGCTCTAGCACTGCCCGTGGATTGGGCTGTTACCTTTAGCGTTACCTACTGGTTGTTTTGGTCTTAGCGCAATAAAAGCATCTTTGACGTCGACTTTGAGTGGCCGGAGAATGGTCATCGTGCAGTTAGGGAGTTCGTCGGCTGGATAGTGAAGACCAGGTTTGTCGAACGATGCGTCTTCTCCATGCAGGGGCTTCCCGGGTATAGTCTAGTGGGTTGGTCCAAACCTCCAGTGGATTGGCTCAAACTCAACACCAACAGCGCTGTTAAGCTAGGATCGTTCGAAGCGTCGGCGGGCGGCATCCTTCGCGATTGGATTGGGAAGTGGTGCGGCGGATTTTTACACCGCCTTGGCAAAGCCTCTCCCCTTACTGCGAACTCCCCTTACTGTGAAACTTTGGGGCGTCCACTCGGGCCTCGCCATTGCATGGTCGATAGGTTTCCGCCGTATCATTCTGGAAGTGGATTCCTTGGAAGTCATTAATCTTCTCTCTGTTTCTTACATAGGGACTGACAGGAATTTTTTGTTGTTGACAGATACCCGCAAGTTACTTCACAGGAATTGGGAGGTACACATCCAGCATATACATCGATAAGGGAACCAATGCGCTGATACTCTTGCTCATCTCACCGGCTTGTCTATTCCTGGGGTCCATATACTACAAGACCCTCCGTTACCGGTTCTTCATAGTCTTCATCAAGACAAGATTGGCACGTTGTGTTGTCGTGGCACGCGTTAGCCGCGTGTTTGTTTTCTTTTAAGTTTTCTCTTTGCTCTTTTCCTTGTAAATAAAAAAATATAATAATTCATTAATTGCATACTTTACATAAATTATTTATGAAATTAACAATTTCAAACAAAAAAACGAGTTAACTCCAGATTCTCAAACTTTTTAAAAATAAGTTTTTAATATCTTAAATTCATATACTAAATTTTTTTTTAATGTCTTAAATTCAAATCCTATAATAATTACATTAATAAAAACTGATTAAAATTTGAGAACGAGTCTCGGAGCAATTGAACAAAAATAAGTTTATTATAAAATATAAAAAATGCCGCGTATATTATATATATCCTCCTCAAACTCACACCTACAAAGAACCTTATGCACTGAGTATCCATATTTTAAATATTGAATATATTGTCTTTTTCATCACATAAAAAGTTACATCTTAAGCAAATTAAGATAAATTAAAGACTTAAAATACAGTTTAAATATTTCAAAATGTATAAACAAATTATTATATTTATTTATTAATGTTATGTCTTCAATTCTGAATTAATGAACAATTAATTTAATATTTTTTAAATATATTATTTACACTTCAATATTTTATAAATAATAAATAATTTGTTTATTATTTATTTTTAATTTTATTTTATTTAAGAAGTAATATTAAAATAAAATATAAGAAATAATACAAATATTGTTTTAAGTTGGCTTCACATAATTGGGAAATGCGCAACCAATGGGAACTTGCCAAGAGTGTGCTTGAAGTGGACACAAAGAATGAGGACAAGGGAATGTCCCACGCGCCCACGCTCGGAGCTGGAGCGTGGGGACGACCGGAACTGAATGTCATGGTCTCGGACTAAGAGGACATAGAACAACTGAGAGACGTAAAATACTAAAATCGGAAAACGTTAAAAAACACACGGAGACCCTCACTGTCACTCTCTGGTTGCTCCGCTTCGTCATTCAATCTCCGTCGCCGATAACGTCGTTATTGCCTTGGCTGTGTTCAAATCCTGAGTAGCTTCCACATGGGCGAACAATCCCAACCCCAACCCCAACCGCAAGTGCAGACTCAGTCCCAATCTTCGCCACATGAGACCTTCATCGCCTCCACTGCTCCGCCGCAAGCTGCCTCGCATCTGGCGAAAATCCCCGCGCGTCCGAGAAAAATTCGCAAGCTTTCACCGGAAACCGCCTCTGAAACCCCAAAAACTTCCAAACCAAACAAAACCAGACCTATCCAACAGCGATTGACGCTCGCCGTCGTCGCGAGGTCGCTTTCGTGCGAGGGCGAGATGGAGAACGCGATTCGCTATCTGCGGGAGTCGGACCCACTTTTAGCGCCCTTAATCGACGCCCACCCGCCGCCACTCTTGGAGACATTTTGCACGCCGTTCCTAGCCCTAACTCGAAGCATCCTCTACCAACAGCTCGCGCTCAAAGCTGGGGCATCGATCTTTGCGCGCTTCGTCTCGCTTTGTGGTGGACCAGCAGCAGTGGTTCCGGAGACAGTCCTCGCTTTGGCTCCGCAACAGCTTAGGCAAATCGGAGTTTCTGGTCGTAAAGCGAGTTATCTTCACGATCTCGCTAGAAAGTACCAGAATGGCATATTATCCGATGTGGCTATTCTAAATATGGACGATAAGTCGCTCTTTACTATGCTTACTATGGTTAATGGGATTGGTTCTTGGTCGGTGCACATGTTTATGATATTTTCCCTGCATAGACCTGATGTGTTGCCAATTAATGATCTTGCGGTGAGGAAAGGAGTGCAATTGCTTTATAATTTGGAGGAATTGCCGCGGCCATCTCAGATGGATCAATTGTGTGAGAAGTGGAGACCTTACCGGTCTGTTGCTTCATGGTATATGTGGAGATTCGTGGAGACGAAGGGGTCACCTTCGAGTGCGATTGCGGTGGCTACTGGTACTGCTTTGACACAACAACATCAGGAGGAGGAGCAGCAGCAGCAGCCTCAACTTCTCGACCCACTTAATGGCATTCTCAATCTTGGGTATGTATAAACTTTCACAAGGATATGTAGTACCAATTTGATGTTGATATAAATTTTTTGGATGGTTTTTGCATTGTTCATTTTCAGTTCTTGTATTGAAAGGTTGTGTTTGCTGCTGGTGAATAGAGGTTTGCTTGCTTGTAGTTTGTATAGGGTCTTGCTGTAGGTTTTTGAGCTGCATTCTTGAAGTTTATCCAAGTTAATACCTGATTTTAGGATTACTGCATTAAAACTTCATGTTTTTGATACAAGTGTTCATGTGTTGCGCTTAGAAGTGTTAGATTTTGTGAAGAATCTTCTCATCGTTGTTTGATGTCTGTTCTTCCCGTTGAAAATTTGCAGCTTTTGTTTGAAAGTAACTATAATTACTCTGTGATAAATGAGACATACTGAGAGTAGTAACGGCATAATAACATGAAATAAACCAACAGTTGTAATTTACCCAACAAGTTGGCGAAAGTTGATGATTTGTCCACAGAATCTTTAGCAAGTATAGATCTTCTAACTTAAAAATCTCTATCAGAAACAACAAGCATCCAATTTTACCACTTTATCATGAAGTCTAGTAAACAGACGTGGACATCAGTCCAATCTTGACTTGGTTTATTATGTAACTGACAATTAGAGTTTTCTGCATTTTCCAGATTGGATGGTTTGAACTTTGACATCTTAGTGTATTGAAAACAATGATTTTTACGACCTGCATATAGATTCCTCTAGGAGTTGGGAGTAAATTTTAAAGAGTTGCTTCTTACAAAACTATCCTCTAAAACTGGAAAATTATGGGTAGCTTTCTACTTTGATGCCGCAAGGGGATTTATAGAAACTGAGGCAAGCAAAACATGCTTTTGGACCAAAAGGAACTATGTGAAATCCTATTATTAGTTAGTTCTTGTAATTATACCTCAATTACTTGGTGAAAAACATATATCCACAACTGCTCTCATGACATACTTTATCCCAATGATTGTTTATTACTATTTACCTTTACAATGCTGAAATTGATTCATCACTGTACAAGGACTATTGGCTATTGAGAATCGTTGTAGTAGTGTATGACTTTGAATGAAAATAGAGTCCATGTCCTGTTAATTAGCAAAATTTTTGGAGTTTTAGGCCACAACGTGAACCTAGAAACCTTGAACGAAGCCAAATCGGTGATATTGGTGTGGTCTTTGATAAAATCTCAAGAAAGATGGTGATGTATGAGTGGGGAAAATGAAATGTTGAGGACTTGTAAAGAGTTCATAAAATCAGGGGATTTTGATTTTGATATCTGTTGATGGATTTTTTGGAGAAGCAGAAGATGGTTGAGATTTCATGACATACCAGTGATGCAATGGAACTAGGAGATGCAAAGAAAGAGATCTCAAGGGACTCAAGCGGTTGGTTGCAAATGCTAGAGATGGTGCACAGAGGAGTTGCAAGTGCTAGAGATAGTGCATAGAGGGGTTGGAGTGTGCTGTATTCAAAGTTGGAGCAAGCATAGCAAGCATCTGAAGTTATGATGTGGGTTGTGAATTGGTGTTTGACAGTTTTTTGTTATTCCTTTTATTAGTCTTGAACAGATAGTTGCAATGATACAATCTCTATTATTCAGACCGGTTAAGCAGTCTTTACTCGCGTAATAAGAATCTTCTAGACTGGAAAAGTATGAAGAGTATCAATGCTTGTCAACTTGCGGTAAAAGATTAATACTAGGATTTGACGTGTTCATGAGGCAAATGATTAGCATTAAGTTCACTTAATAGCTCTGAGACACAATCAATTGTATATCCCTGAACCATTAAATCATTGACGTGAAGACATATCTCTAAATTGCTCATCCAGTTTGAAGGAACCAGCAGAACCTTAATAGTTGGTGTTTGGTACAGAAGAAATATCAATAAATGTCCAGGTTCTTTCCATCTACCGGTTCAATTCATGGTAGGTGCAAGGGGACGAGGGGTATTAATTCCATTTCTAAATTACCAAATAAAAAATCTAGGCTCAAAGCTTCAGCCGTAGCAATTACTGGTGTTGCCAGATCAGTTCATAGCAGTACGCTTAAGTTTGTTTACAAATTTTCAGCTGACTGTGCTTATCTGAAACTTTAGACAATACAGTGGATCGAGTTCTCTGGAATTGGAAATTGTGGTTGAAGCCTTTGGGCTGAAACAGCTAAGTTCAATCTAACATGTGCCTTTTTATTTGATAACTCTTGTCAATAGAGCACTATGTTGTGATTTTAAGTTAACATGCTTCTGAAGTTATACATGAGATTTCTGTTAAGCTTTGTTACAATGCTTATCTCTTGCTTGGATGGTCTTTAAAATATGATTGAGTCTCTTTTAAGACTTTAGAATTTATTTGAACTTTTTGCTGCGTATAAGTCCAGTATGGTGGCATTTTCTTTATGTATATATACAAGTAGGGCAAGTTAAAGAAGCCATTTGGGTAAATCATATCACTTGGATTAACGGTTAAATGCACCAATTGAAGTATGGAACAGTTGCATTGCTGTAATGCTACCGTAATGTTTGCTTTACAATCTACCTAGTACTAGGCACAAGTGGTTAAGATAGAGCCACGGCTTTATACTGTTCCTAACTTTATCTTTTCCGATAGTTAATTTATACCCTATAAAGGTAATCATTTTAATCATCATTATCATTGCATGTTGTTTATTTGTGTTCTCCTTTGTTGTAAATGGGCGGATTCTATTCTTGTTATGGGGCTATGGAGTGCGTAGGGATAGGTAGGGTTGCCATTGACAGTACTTTTCTTTTTCTTTTCTTATGTGCGATTCCTGTACATGCATTTTGTGATATTTCTATTGCATCAAATTTTTCACTTTCTTCTTCCACCATCCTGCATGACATAGGGCCTGCGCTTGGGGACAATGATTCAGACCTTGGATGAGATGTGGATCTGGTTAGCACCTTCTTCCTTCCAATTAAGTTATCAGTTATAGGGAAAGTGTTCAGTGGGAAGTGAAGGTAACTAATTTGTTGTCCTGAAAAAGCTTAGACATGCAAGGTTTCGAGGGAAGTACATATAGATTTCTCTTGTGTAGTAAATTGCTTGGAAATTTACGTAAAAGACTACCTATCTTAAAGTACTTTGATTGTTGTCAAAAAAAAAAAAAAAACAAAGACTTGGTTGTCCTCTAATGAATTTGCAGAGCTACAACTTTCTTACTCTACCCTTTCTGCACTACAATTTAACCATGATTTTGTGACTTGATGCAGCTGTTCACGTGGAAATGATAATAATTGTATATTATATTACAGCATTAAGCTTTTAGACAAAGACCCTTGTACCAATTAACACCAAGAAAGAACTAGGAATGGTTGAATCATGGTAATATGGCTGGCAGGATCTTCTGTCTATTTTTCTGTCCCTACCCTATCTTATTGAATTTCAGCCATTTATTTATGCGGGATTCACATAAATGAATGACTGAGATTTAATAGGATAGGGGCAGGGATAGAAAAAATGGACAGAGGATCCGTCCATAATATGGTACCAAGTTAACTTAGTCGATTAATTTGGTGCATTGGGGACTGCTATATAATAACTACTATCCTTAGTCCTTTCCTGACAAGTGTCTTTGGTCCAAGAGTTGACGTCGATTTGCAGAATGGTGATTGCTGGGACCAACAAGTTTTGGCATATTCAAGTTCTATGTGCTGTGCCTTATACATACAGCGAGATTTTATTTTTGGAGTTATGGACTTGTATTACTTTTTAATATTTGAGATTTTAATACATTGATTAGCATCTGTTATTTCCCCTCTTGCTGGAAAGAGGTGCGTCTAAACTGCAATTTCACAATCCAGAACAGGTCACTGATACGAAAATGACAGTATAATTAAAAACGCTGCTTCATAATACCTACAGATAAGCTCAAATTCTTTCGTGTTTTCCACTTAGAAACAAAGGAAAAAGTTAAGAGGACATCGTAAACGCCGAATTTAACTGAGAATTGTTGTCTTTGTCTATAAACCCTACTAAAATAATGATTATATATCATTGAGCTCAAGCAAATATGATGTTAGATCCTCCTCGTACTCGATCAAAATCACAACTTGATTATAAAGAAGCGATGAACTTCCAATGCAAAGTGATGACTACTTCACTGTTGTAATTATCGAGCAGTAGAGCTGAAAATAAAAAGCTGGGTTTAACTGATAAACAAACGGAAACCGAAGAGAGTTTGATTGGCTCCAAACTCAAGAACTCCTGAACTTGTCATGGTTCATCTACATCTCGATGATCACAAAGCAATTTTACTACTTTAAGGGTAACATAATAGTATCAATGTCGAATATCCACTCGCAGGTTCTCTGCATGGTTGATTATCCTAATATCAGATTGCTATTTCTTGTTCTGTTCTGCTATTTCTTCTGGATTAACAATGAAACACAGCATCTTAGAGTATCAACTCTCGAATATCCATGCATGTTTATACATCAGATAGATAGTTTTTGTACTGAACTTCTTGTTCTCATCGCAGGATCAATCTTAATTAGCTGTCTTATGTGAAATCGGTTTTCTACATGCTTTTTACACTATAAAATGGTCTCATCAGGAAGTAGCTGCTCATCACATTAGCTATTTCCTTATCAGAAAAACCACAATGAACTACGAGAATTACGACCCTTCTTTTCCTGATCAGCCAGTGGTTGATCTCTACCTCCCCCTATGGGCTAACCTGCAAGCTTTCATGTTCAAACCAGCCTTCATATGGGTTGAACAAGAAGGTGAAGCTTCCAAGTTTTCGTCCCTCACTTATGGTCAGCTCAACGAGTCAGTACAGTCTATTTCCAGTCAGTTTCTTCTTTCACAACAAAGAGGTGACACAGTTCTGATTCTATGCTCACCTGGGCTTGAGCTGGTTGAGATCATTTTTGGATGTCAAAGAGCTGGCCTTTTGAGCGTACCTATATTTCCCCCTGACCCTTCTTTCTCTAACCAAAATTACCACCATCTTGTTAGAGTCATCTCCCAAACAAAACCTAAAGTTGCCATAGCAGAACCTGAGTACATTGCTAGAGTTCAACAGTATATCTCCTCCTCCTCTTCTAAGAATCTGGAGCTTGCCAAGTTGTTGCAGACGGTCAAGTGGATTTCTACGTTTGATGTTAAGAACAAGAAGCTAGTAGGTTCAAGCACGAGTTCTTCTTCGACGTACAGTGGTTGCAAGCCAGACGAAGTGTATCTGATTCAGTACACTTCAGGTGCGACTGGGATTCCAAAACCAGTTCTTGTGACCGCAGGATCGGCTGTTCACAACGTCAGAGTAGCTAGAAAAGCCTATGAACTAGGTCCTCACAGTGTCATAGCATCTTGGTTGCCTCAGTACCACGATTGTGGACTTCAATTCCTGTTACTCACCATCATATCAGGAGCAACATGCGTCTTAGCATCACCTACTGCATTTCTATACAGGCCTAGGCTATGGCTCGAGATGATTTCAGAGTTCAAAGCTACTTGCACTCCTGTTCCTTCATTCACGCTGCCACTTGTTGCGAAACGTGGTGGAGTGAATGAAGGAACTCGACCCATAAGTTTAGGGAATATGAAGAATCTAATCCTCATTAACGAGCCAATTTACAAGGTGTCAGTTGATGAGTTTGTTGATTTGTTCAAGCCATTTGGGTTAAACCCATCTTGCATCTCTCCATCTTATGGTTTGGCAGAGAATTGCACCTTTGTTTCAACAGCTTGGAGAAGCCATACCAGTTTCACCAACATTCCTACGTACAAGAAGTTGTTACCAAGTGCCAGACTAGGTTCTCAGCTTGAAGAATACCAGGAGAATGAGGACATGAACATTGTTGTTGTAAATGAAGACACCAATGAAGTTCTCGACGATGGACTTGAAGGTGAGATATGGGTGTCATCTCCAAGCAATTGCTCTGGCTACCTTAGCCATCCATCTCTGACACGGGAGATATTTAAGGCGAGACTCCATAACTCGGTTAGCAAATGCTTTGTCCGAACTGGTGATAGAGGAGTCATCAAAGGTAAAGATCGATACCTATATGTGACCGGACGTTGTTCAGATGTAATCAAACTCAGAAACAATCAAGAAGTACACCCTCATTACATTGAAGCTGCAGCTCACAAAAGTTGTCAGGAGTTCATTAGAGGAGGTTGTCTCGCTGCATTTGAGGTTTCAGGCACCGTGGTTCTTGTTGGAGAGTTGCAAAGAAGTGACAAAGACGAAACGGTTTTGAGGAACATATGTGAAGAGATGAAGAAAGCTGTTTCTAGAGAAGAACAAGTTGAGATTGGCCTCGTTGTTCTTGTAAAATGTGGGAGTCTATCCAAAACAACTTCAGGAAAAATTCAGAGATGGGTAGCTAAACACAATCTTGTCCAAGGAAAGACGAAAGTAGTCACTGAGATGAGATTTGAGAACGATACTTCTAGTTTTTCTTCTCCAAGCAAAACTATAGATGACAGAGCAAACAGAAACCAAACCTTGGCTGCACTTCCAAGCACATCAAAGTCTTCTTCTTCTTCTTCTTCCTTGCGCTCTTCTTTATGAGAACCTGATGGATATGCTTTTCTTTTCAGATCATTTGAACAAGTTCCAGATATTGTTTCGCGTGATCAAACCCTATCTGTATAATCAAATTATACCACACTGATGCTTGTTTTTGGCTTTTAACTCGATCCAATAATATGAGACATTGACCTTTCTATATTTTCTTGGTTTCTCTTCATCAAGATGTTAAAATATATATATTTAATCTTCCATGTTCGAGGAAGAAGATAAAGCATAAAATGAGTAAAGTATATATCTATGAATCATGATATATTCTCCCTGTTATAAAACTGTAACAAAAATTTTGTGTTATAAAACCGAAACTAAATTTCAGAGTATTTGGGAGAGAGAAATTAT
>JANKOE010000006.1:2370446-2407093 GCA_026284465.1 Erythroxylum citrifolium | reverse complement strand
GTAGCCTCACCCTTACATATTAAAGAAATTATTTCCGATAAACCCGCATGTAAAAAAGACAATATAAAAATGATGCAGGTAACGGAATCGGTTCATAAAACATAAAATAAATGAAAATACAAGTAAAGGAGAAATAAAAAGCACTAAATAAAAATAATAATAAAAATACCCCAATCTCAAGATATATCTAAAATAAATGTAAATAACACTAATAATATATATTATAAGTTAAAGTCGGATTGTAAGTTATTATTAGTCATATCTTTTAATTAAAAAGTATTAATTCTTTAAAAATTTCAAATTTTTTTAATTCTTAATTTTCATCTCGTTTTTCTTATATTTTGATTAAAAATAATAACAAAATATAAGCGACATTAACTAATCACATGTTGGTAACTCAACTTAACTTTGAGACTCGATTTGAACTGATTAAAATACGACGTAAATTAATAGAAATTATTAATTTGAATCACGTTTGATTAATTTGATTCAAATTTAGAAATTAGGTTGATTCTTAATGTAAGCATCATTTGATTGATATAAGTGTGATGTTCATGTTGGACTACCTACGGCATGGTCAAATTGGTGGAGTGAGGGGCATGAGGTTAAAAAGTTCCTGTGTTCGATTCTCCCTATTCACGCTCTCTTGATCGAGCCTGTCGTATTGGACTTGTATAGTGCAGATTACCCAGATGACGTAATTTGTAGGCTATTGTATCAATTCAGATATTTACCCGATGGACATATAAATAGTAACGTTTTTTAAAAAAGTGATATTTATGTCACGACTATTTTATTATTACTTTTTAACCGAAGAGATCTATCTAGAAAACTGAAATTTAGAAAGAAAATTTTCAAGAATTTTCTAAAATTCTAGAGATTTAAAAAAGAATAAATTTGAGTAAAATGAGTTTAAGATTATTAAACTCTTATTTTGTTAGATTTATGATAATCACAATTAATATAATTTAAAATTTATACACCATCAAATAATTTAAGGTATTTGGAATAAATTTAAGTGACAAATAAATACTCTTTAACTAAGATTCAATTAAAATTTGCAATGCTGATTAATAATAATTCATATTAAAAGATCATATATATATATATATACACGGGCAAAACAGCCCGTTGGCACACTTTCGGTGGGTAAAACAGCCTGTTGACTTGGTTGCTGGGCAATTTCGGTAGAAAAAATGGTCCGTTGGTACGGTCCCTAGGCACCTTCGATGGAAAAAACATCCCGTTGGTACACCTTCGGTGGCCAAAACAACCCGTTAGCAGATTCTCTTTTAGTATTGTAATTGTTGTTTATATTTATTTTTTATTTATTTGACACAAGTAATCGAATTACTCTAATTCTTAAAATTTTAACCGAATCAAATATAAAAATTGCATAATTTATTAAATTAAAAATAAAGTAAAAAGAATTAAAATATTATTTTTTAAGTCCGATCTGAAATCTGTTCAACTCGGACTGCTGGCTTCAGATTGATCAGATTCAGACAAAAATGCCATCTCTACTGAACCTATTAAGGATGAGTTCTGAGTCTTTTTCCTGTGCATATGTATACATGTCCCCCCACGATGTTACTAATTAAGACGGTGATGGCGACAGGACATGTGTCACGTTGATGTCATGCTTTTCCTTAAACCCAATTGGAAGATTAGGCTACATCCCTGTCATTCGAGCTGCCTTTGACGTGCTAGTACTGTCCACTTGCCTCCAGTCAAACCGAGGAAGCCAGAACGTTTCTCACCTTCCATTTGATGAGGCTAATCCTAAAGGAAGCGCGTACCCTGAAATGCGAAGACTTGCTTTAAGTTCCCCTGCCTTGGTCAATGTCTTTGCTATATGCTTCTTCTAGTTTGCTTCCGCATCAAAAGACGCTTTAAACTGCTCAAGCTTAGCTCTTTAAACTGCTCAAACTTACCCAACTTTGGCGCCTTAAATGGTTTAATTTAAGAATCCAAGTTTTGGTTAGGAATTGTTGAGCTTCTAGGATTTCCCGTTATGAAGTTGCTGTTTTTCTGTCTGTCTACTGTAGTTCTTCAGCAGACTGCCATCACCTGCTGATTGGGTTCTCTCCATAAGCAACAAAAGGTGAGTTCTCTCGTCTTACCCTTTGTTTATCTAAAGTTTTCTTATTACCTTCCCATGGAAGACTGAGTCTTGAGCTTTTAACACGATAGTAATCCGCCATGCCCTTATCGTTATACAGAGTCGTTTGTGAAATTTTGCTTTGGTTTAAAGCTTGCTGCTGCTATAACCTTTTGTTGATGATATTTTCTTCCAAGTTCACTTTTGGGTCCCTGATTTTTCTAGGATGATGTTGATAAAGGGCATGTCTTGAGTTTATTTATGCTTTTGTAGTGACAAGGAATGCTTAACACGGCAATCTTTATTGAATTCTGAATTAAGATAGAATGTTTCATTAGTTAGTTGTGTTATTTATTTGAATTGACTTTGCCTTTCTACTGAAAACCCTAGTCATAAACTTCTTTTTCTGTCTGTTACTTGCTCATCTTGCAGTCAGATTCTTGTTTTATTTTCACAAATTTTCCATTTGAAGAGATTTTCACTCTGAATGTTGGTGTTAGGGTTAATTTGAGTGTATGAAATGTGCATATTCCTGGATGATCTCTGATTGAGTCTGTGTTTTCTCAGATTTGACAGAAGATTTTCGGTTGATGGTGAATGTTGAGGTTCGAAACATGAAACTTGAGGAGAAAAGCGACATCAAGGTAAAATTCTATTTCTCCACAACTTGGAATCAATCTTCCTTAATTATATTCTACCAGTCCTAGTGACAATGTGACCTTATTCCATCGATACAGGTACATCGTCTGATGTGCTTACAACTTAAGAGCTACGTAGACAGAGTCTCACAGATTTTGTCTGCCGTTGAGTCTTCCAGGCCTCGATGCGCTACAGGATTAGAGGCATTATGTTTGTTGCGGGCATGCTTGGATAAAGCGAAGCTACTCATCCAAACGTGTTCAGAATCTAGTAAACTCTATTTGGTACTTCTTCAACCTTTGCAGTGACTTAAGAGTCTGTCAGATCATATGCATTTTCTTTACTAACATTCTTGCTTGATATTTTAGGCAATTGTGGGAGAGAGGTTACTATTGAGATGCAAAGGTATACTGAATGACATGGGCAAGTATTTGATCGAAATCCAAAATGTTGTTCCCGTATTTCTTGCAGCCAAGGTAATTCATTCTTCATGTCCTCAAAACTATCTGCTGCTTACTTGTAATTTAGTTTGTGAAAGGATTATCTTAAGCTGCTGATAAAACTTTGAGGTCCTGGGCTCTGGTGTAGTAGGATATCCTGCACTTTTCTTGCATCTCTAGATTTCTATTCATGTTGGGTTTATATCTGCTATTATCTTTTCCTTTGCATCAGTTTGCTATTTAAAATAGTATGAATTCCTCTTTTTGTTCTTTTTGCTTGTTGATTGATTCGTACCCTCTGGAAAACCACACCCTTGCTTGTCCTTTCCAAATTTAGAGCTTGTGGTAAAAAAAAAATATTTAGAACCGTCTTATGTGATAACTATGCAGAAAGATGTTCCTATATAAGAGTGCATGCGTCTAACCTTACTGAAATTTAAAAAGACTAGCATCACCAGTCGTGCACCGAAGATGTTCCAATGTTAAACTTAGTGTCCGATGCTGTGCAATTTATGCGTTTGAACCTGTCGGATTTCAATCCCTATTTCTTAGAAATATAGTTGGAACTCATTGTTGGCATCTAATTAGCACGATCGCACACTCTTGCAGACGGGAATGAGAATGCAATGTTTGTATATGAAATGAACTGAAAAATATTATGTCTTATGCATCAGAATTTGGAATTAATTTCATTGAAAATACTGTCCACTATCGTGGTTCAGATGAAGAATGGCATGAAATGACTGCAGTTTCAAGTCTGCTGAAGATGTCACACATCTGTTATTTTTTTCATTTTTTCTCCATATCTTATAATTGCTTGTCTATTACTTCACGCATCTTTTGTATGTACTATGATTTTCCATTTTTCTATATCACTTTGCCTTTTAAGCTGCCCATTTTTCTTTCCCAAAGCCTTTAAGCTGTTCTAAGAAACAAGGATATGCATTCTGCAGCTATCTGGAATTACTGAAGATCTCAGAAGTGCGAGTTTTCGCTTAGAATATCTTGAGAACGAGGCAGGGAAGATTCTGCTTCAGCTTCTTAGGCAGGATGTAGCTGCATCAGACTCTTTAAACAACGCTGAACTTGAGTCTCTCAAACTTGCAGCTGTGAAACTGAAAATTACATCCCCTTTGGCTGTTTTCTTAGAAAAAAGGTCTATCAGGATACTTTTAGAAAAAGCTCGTGACACAGAGCAATCAAAGAAGAAAATCTTGAAATACTTTTTGTATCTTTTGAGGAAGTACGGACGATTACTTGGGGAATTGCAAACTGAGATCAACAATGTTCAGGATGAAGAGATAGAAAATCGGTGCATATATCCTAAATCAGATGTATGCACTGCATCAGATGATACTCAAGTTCATGACTCTGGTACGATTCAACCTCCACAGGAATATGTTTGCCCGATATCTAAGAGATTAATGCATGATCCAGTAATCATTTCTTCTGGGAGAACATATGAACGGGTTTCGATTGAAAAGTGGTTTAATGAGGGTCAACAGACATGCCCAGTGAGCCAAATGAGACTGGAGAATTTTTCCTTGACTCCAAACATTGTAATGAAGGGACTTATTAAGAGGTGGTGCTCAAGGAAGGGAATCACTATATCTGACCCTCATGAACAATCAGCTTCCGAACAGATTTCTCATTGGAAACTTTCACCCTCCAATTCTGTGGCTAGTTTGGCTAGTTCAATGAATGATTTGTGCCTTCAAGTTAGCAGTGTGTCATTTCAATCTTCAGAGAATACTGCAGATTTGCTAGACGACGATAATAACTTAGGTGTTACTGCTGGTCTCCCTGAGATTGTTGCGAATTTATCTACAAGTGGTAGTTGCTGTAGCTTGGCCTCTCTTAAGGAACTAGGCTCACATCCATGGCGACACCAATGCATTATCGTGCAGAATTTAAGAAACGAACTTAGTAGAAACCAGCAAACATGTGATTGCATGTTTCTGAGGAGTTATTTCAAGTCTATGATTAGATTTATGAGGGATGCGAGAGACTTTCGTGATGCAAGTGCCCAAGAAGATTCATTAGAGGTGCTGCTAGGAATTTTAAGTAAAAGCAGGTAAATCTTTCTCCTTGGTTAAGCAAGCCTGCTATATCCCTTGAACCTTTTGAACTCTTCTTTTCTTTATAAATAAAATTTTGGCTTTTGTTTGCAGCATTGAAATGTATGCTTTTGATGACGACTCAGTCTTCCTTTTGATATCATTTCTTGATACGGACATCACTGGAAAAGTTCTTGCAATTCTGGAATTGTTATCATCTTTGGAATCGTTCAGGTCTGCAATAGCAGTATATGGACTTCTACCTTCGATCCTAAAAGTCTTTGATAGAGGTGTTAGAGAATTCCATCAGCTTGCTTTGAAGATACTTCGAAATTTGTCTTGCAACAAGGATGGAGCATACCACATCTTGTATTTGGACTTCATCTCAAAATTTGCTTCTTTTCTGGGTGATTGTAGTCTTGCATGGTTCTTTCTTGATGTCGTAATTAACTTGTGCAACATTGAAGATGGCAAGATCGCGGTACTGGAAACGGATTCATTTTCCAGTTCCATTGCTGAACTTCTGGAAACCGGTACTAAGCAAGAGCAAGAAACCACACTTGAAGTTCTTCTATCTCTGTGTCATGAGAATGGGGAGTGCTGTAAACTGCTTGCAGACAGAAAAATCGTCCAATGTTTGTCTTTCTTATCCATCAATGGACGTCCAAAAGCCAAGGCCATTTCTGCAGGATTGCTCCAGCTTGTGGGAGAGATGCCTGAAGATAATATAGCAGACTCTTCTTCTGGCCATTCTAGTGATCATCCTAAAGGGAAAACATCAGTTTCCGTTGCAGTTCGATATGTGGGTAAGAAGATCTCAAGATTGTTACATTAAAAGTCAATAGTGCCTTTAGATGTTTAGGTGACGTTAATTGATTTTCTACGTAACATCCTATGCTTGTTAATATCAGAGAGTGGAACTTCCCATAGCTTTTGGATAATTCTTTGTTTTTTTTCTTATATAAGGAGCTTATATATAACTTTTATCTGTATATTTTGTACAAATTGCCTGGTTGAGGGCAGTATAAAAAGCTTCATTTCTCATTGGTGAAGATGAGGAATCTTCCTATTGTACAATGTAATAGGATTGTTACACAACTATGTTATAGCTTCACCCTTGGCTTTCTGATAGTAAGCTTTATGCAGAAACTTTGAAATCACAGCTTAAAAAGTTTTGTACAAGTTAATGAGAGAGTTTTGTCAAGTACATTTTTCACATTCTTTATGGAACTGGGAAACAATATGATGCTTTCAGCTATAGACACTGCTAGTAGTATTCTCCTTTTATGAACTCATTCAACCGCTTCAGTTCTCCGCTCTGCTGGTCCACCACTGTTCTAACGACATCCACGATAGAAATCAAGCCAACTATCTTTCCATCTATTACAGGAACATGCCGTATGTGATGATCTGCAGAATGATTGAGATCTTCACTTTGTGTTCTCTTCCTGGTTTCTTAAGAATCAAACTAGAAATTTGTACATGTGAGTTACCTGTCATGAGTGTCATTGCTTGTCGAATCTTTGTGTCAGATGTCACTGTTATTAGCTTCTTCTGTTAAAGGGTCACCATATTTAGATGAAAAAAAAGTTGCTGTCATTACCATAGAAGACGAGGGTTTTGTAAGAGTTAACCTCATCAGTCATGATCTCCCCGACTCTTGTGTACTTGGAAGATCTACCTTGTGCTATTACCTTCCTCAGATAATCTGCTTGGTAATGGATTTCTGATGTTACTTTTTCACCTGTCATTATTTTCATATGAAAAGCATTCATTTACCTCTTTCCGTCATAATTCCTGCAATATGTTGTTGGTCTCCAGGCTTCAGAACTACCAAGGACCCAATATTGTTCTGTGCCATCTGAAAGTATAGACTTCAGTTACATTGCATTTTCTTAAGAAAATAACTTCCACACTTTTTTTCCATCAAATCCTTTTTAAAAACGTACATTCTTAACTGCATCATGGACATAGTCATCGGTTCTGCACCAGAGCCAAGAACCAGTTTTGTCGTCTCCTTTTGTCATAAGAACATCCGCTACAGTTATATTCTCCAGACCCTTCTCTGGAATCAGAAGGGATGAGGTGACACATCCAAAACGTGAAAATAAGTTCTTTTTCTCTACCGTTTCTCTCCCAAGTGAGTTCCTCAGAATTCTTCGAATGGTTCCTTGCATTTTGAGTCTGCCCAAAGAAATGAAAGTTAACATCGATACGGTGTATAATTATGGTGCAAGCAGGTGAAGTATATATAAAACCTGAATGAAGAAACAAGGAGAAATGCAAGTGCCTTTGAGGAAGATTAAGAGAGCTTGAAACAGTTAGGAGCTCCTCTAATGGCGACGATATTTATTCAAGCCATAACACAGAAGAAAGTCCTTCGGCTTGCATCTGTGACTTTGTCTGGTTAACTTCTTTGCTTGAATGGCGTGATTAGGGAAAGGAATATGTGTTATAGAGCTTTACCTTCCTCTCTACGTTACTTATGAGCATTTATACCTATTCCCTCCGAGGCTTCTACTGTCACACTACTGGCTTGTAAACTTTTTGATTGTCTGAAAAGGAAAAAGGTAGACTTCTCTTTTATTTATTCTTTCTCACTTCATACCAGCACTGGTAGGAGCAGCAATGAGCCAGGTTCGGGTTTTAGGGCTCTGGTCAAACTTACTTTTGGTTCGTTAACTTCAGAGTTCAGTCCAATCCGATTTCTCATTATTAAAATCAGGTTCAAAAAAAAAGTTATCATGTTGATCTTAAGACAGGTCAAGCTCGATTTTTTTTTCCATCTCTAAAGAGTAGAATTGCTCAGGAGTGACCAATTGCAAGAAGTTAGTCGTGAATGGCATGGAAGAAGCTTTCCTATGACCTACAGATGAGATCAGGCAATGTATATTCTTCGGATGCTTTTAGAAGGAAAACAAGAGCTCCTGTCCTGATTTCCTGGAACAGGAAAATACTCTCTTGTCAGGTTAGCTTTCAGAAGCTGCAGTTTTAGTATAGAGATGAATTGGCAAAACCCGATTAGAACAAAGAAGAGATGCTAGACTTCAAAAAGAAGGAATATCTGAAAAGGATTCCAGGTAAAAACTTGGCCCTTTGGGGAGGTAAAGAAGCAAATGAAGATTGTGAATCTGAAGACATCAACAAAAAAGTCTCCAAGGCTTTCCAAAGTATCCATAGCCTTATTAATACCATCTCCTATCAACCAGGATTCAGCACAACCAATTAGCCAACAAACACCAAATTCTTTTCAACTGATTGTAACCTGATTCATTCATGCCAGACAAGAAGAGGTCGTTTCGATTCGGACGCTCTTGGTTTTCAGGAGGTAAAGCTCCTCCTACAGCCAAACCACAACGTCCTCCTCCTGTAACCAAAGTTCAAACTCCTGTCCAGCCAACCAACAACACTCCGGAACAGCAATCGCCGACACGTCCAGCCGGGATAGGCCCAGCACAGCCTAATCAACAAGGGCAGGCATCACAAAATGCTGCACCTGGGCTACCATCATCAGCACCTGCAACAACAGAACCTCAATCTAGTGTCCAAGCAGTATCACCGTCCCGTGAACCTATCCAAAAAGGGGCTACGTCTGTTCCGTCTTCACCATCTCGTGCAAACACTGAATCCCAAGACATGTCTCAGCCAGCATCACCATTACTTAAAACAACTCGGAACAGGGCAACCTCCAAAACTCCGCCAGCTTCTAATGCAACTCCGCAACCAAGAGGTGCATCTGTGCCCGAGTCAGCAGTACCCATAGATTCAAAACCCCAGTCTCGACCTCGTTTGATCTCGCAACATGTGGGTCAAACTTCAAAACCCTCTTCCCCGTCTAGGACAGAAAAACAAGTGCAGCCTAAAGCTTCTCAGCTCCCTTCTCCTTCAAAGAAATCCCAAAGTTCAGATTCTACTAGTAATGGCGATGGTCCGAGACTTCTCTCAAAACCAGCCAAAGAAATAAAGGAAACTGAAGAACAGAAGGAAGTCATGGAAGAGCCCAAAATAGAAGGAGAGGGGAAGGTGTCAAGAACTGAAGATCCAGTGACGAGCACATTAACCAAGATTCTAAGTGCAGCATCAGATTCAACAGAACAAGCCAAAGAGCTGCTAGGTTCTGCATTCCACAGCAAACAGAGACAGAACGCAAAGGAAGATATCCTCGATGAGAAGAAGATAATGAGCATCAACCCTATTGAAGAAAAGACCAAACTAACAAGTCAATCCCATCAGACGCATGACATGTCTAAGAGAGAAGCTTCCCTGCATAAAGAAATCAAGGAAGATATTACTAAGTTCGTTCATAAGCTGGGATCAGGGAAAACAAAGCTTCCATTTGATCAAAAGCCAGTGAGCATTGTAACTCTAGCTGGTGAAAACAGAGGAGTATTCATGCATTTGAGCTCTGAACCAGAAAGAAAAGATGGGTACATCCACATCACGAGGGGTTACAAGCCCAACCCAGATGAGAGCATGGAATGTACCACCGAAGCAGAGGAAAGCTCAAAGGAGAAGTTGGAAGATTCATCAACCGAAGAAGATAAACCAACAAGAGCATTCATCAGTAGTAACACACAAGGCATCAATAACTCCATTGTGTCTCAAACTGAAATAGTTGAAAGAAATCCTGGAGTTCATGTTGTTCTTAGTCATAAACCAGCACAACCGACCAATGACATTACAGAACCAGAGCCACTTGATACACACAAGGCTGAGTTTAACGTAACACATGCAGAGAAACTCACTTACAAGCCAACGGTTAGACGAAGATGCCTGCGAGGGCTGTTCTTGGAGTCCAGTGACTCGGACCCTGATAATCCTGAAAAACCTCGCAGACATGGTTGTCGTTACAATTGTGGGGAAAAGAGAACAGATAAAGACAAGGGGATTTTCTGACCAAGTGGATTTCACAATTCATTACAGACATTACTTATCAACGACGAACTTGCACCTAATACACCTATTGTTCATCCAGAAAAGCTGTGTTTCCATGAATAATCCTGTTGATAGTATAGTAATAAAATGCTTTTACTATGCTTCGCCACTTATGATTCAGTATCAGCTTATGATCGACAAGTTTACGAGAAATTAGCAAACAAAAATCTGCTTTAAGTTAAAAAGTTTCGTACTTGCAGTAGCATGCGTATGATTAATAAAACTTTCACAGACCATGCAGGCCACTGGTATTACATAAAACTAATGCTAGAAGAAGCAAACCAATGGGAGGAATCCCGTGCTTCGTTTGAATAGAACTTATACAACTAAGTCATTCACAGGCTGGTTTAGTGTCAAAGCTACTCAAGCAGATTGCAAAAGCTTGGAAGGCAGAAAGTGGGTAGCGATAGTCCATCGTAAAGATGTCTTTCCCAATCTTTCCAAACTGTAGAATCACCTTCTCTTGCTCTTCTGCAGGAACATTTTGTGAAGGCTCCACAGCTGCCACCAACTGGAAGTTTTTTACAGAGGCCACCGTAACACGTCCTTTAAAATTTAGGCACCAACACTGGAGTTGTTCATGCCATCTTGGAGCTTTATTCCTCAAAATCAAGGGATCCCTTCTGCCATTAACTGAATCTTGTGACTCGGTAAGGCTACTTGAACTAATTTGTACAAGCGGCTGCTTTACTTTTGAATTAGAGAGTGTTGGAAATTGCTGATCTTGGAAATTTGTTCTCTCATCTGGAGTAGGAGCACACCCTCCTTCTTGGATTGCGGAAAGAGGAATCGTTTGCATTGTGCAACGCATTCTCCTCGGGCCTCTAGTCCGGAGGACGTTAAGCTCATAAGCTATCATGCCCACATTGTACTTCCTCACTGCTACTCGTGGAGATACTTGAATCGAATGGGATTGCTGAAGTGGTTTATAATTGTGTCGCATTCCAGTATGTGGCGGTTGGCTGTCATAAATAGTGAACTTGGTTCCAAGGAAATTGGACCTGCTTTGAACTTTGCATGTCAATTTCATCAAAGGCATAAGTACAAAGCTAGACTGCTTTAAACTATACCTTAAACTTCCAACATAAGTATTGCTAGTCCGAGAGAAGTCACCATAAACTAATGATATTCTGAATTCTGTGCTTGTAGCCCTTCTTATCTTCTTTGCTGAAAGTAATAACTTACTCAAATCACCTGAAAGAGCTGTATATTGAAAGGAAACCATTTTAGCAGCAGAAGGACACAACTTTTCAAGACTCTGAGAATCTAATGACAGAAACAGGCCAGAAACAGAGGAATGAGAAATGAAAAAATGAAAAATCCATTGACACTTCTGAATATATAAATTTCCAAAAATTATAGATCCCTGATAAACAAATCAAATATTAACTGAATCATATACCATTCACCACAGATCAATCAAAACACTAAACCATCAAGAAGGCTGAGACAAGACAACTTAAATGGAACAAACTAAAACAGTGATAGCATTATATCAAGAAAAATGGCAGAGATTACCTACCAGGGCTCAATCCGAGATACAGTTGAAAAGTGGAACTTGCTCTTTCTCTCTTAATAAAGCACTGAATAGGAGGATCTCTCGGTCCAGGCTAGACAAGAAGATCAACACATAATCAGCAGTTAAGTACTTTGTCTGAAACATCAATAGAAGAAGAGAAAAGGTAAAGCAACGTGTTACCTGCTTCAGTGAAATTGGAAAAGTAAGGCAACCACATTGCTCAGGGGTTTTAACAATCTCTTTCGTGATCTCTCTCCATGACTTGCAGACTGAGGCACAGGCCACCACATCTCTCCGTCCAGGCCAAGAAGCCTCGCTTGCTTCGACCCTTTGAATCAAATTGTGAAGTAATTCAGGTGGCAAGTTTGCCCAGCTGTTACTCTGATTCTCTCTCAATCCACACGACGAACCATCATATTCAGACCCACCTTCAGGAGCAATATGAGCACGAGCTCTGCGATTTACTCTCTTCCCTTGCAACCTTCCAAATGAAATGGTACTAACGTCATCTCGTATCTCCTTCAGCTCACGAACTATGTCATGAAATGGCATTTCAATCGATTCTTCCATGCAGAATGAAACAAGGGTAAGATACAATTAACGAGGAAAACAACACAAGGAAATGGTATTCAGATTTTAGAGTATACAAAGATTGTACCTTGCAAAAACAAAACTTGGGTTTGAATCAAAACTGATCAACCACTTCTTCTACAAACAATTCCGAAATCTGAATTCACCTTCACAAAGTTTGAAGCTTTGGAATCCCAAAAAGAAGAAGAAAAATTTTCCAATCTTTGGATCCGATAAGCAATACCCAATAGAGGAAATGGAATTAAAAGAAGCTCAAAACAAGCTAGTGCATGCATTCACCATTCATGAGACAAACTCTTAGGGAATAGCGAAAACTTCTCCTGAGACTTTCGTAGAATTCGGGGACCCTGAGGCCAATGTCTTGGACACAACAAAAGCTGTTAGAAGAGAAAAAGGCTCAAAAAGATAAACATGTTGGACAATATATAGAGAATAGCGAAATTGGCGATAATGTCCAGAAGGGGCGTTTTGGGGTTGGACAGAGGGACAGTACGTGTCACTTCTTCACACATCCATCAGGACCACCACTACCAACATCACACCGCCGCCTACTACCGTCCACCGGTGGCTGAGCCAAAGTTCCGATCTTTTATCTAATCCATTTTAGCTTAAGCTTCTTAAACTAAGGACCCTTTTTCTCGGGACCAAAAGCTTGAAGCTTTCTCTCATCTCATTAATAATAATGATGATAAATTAAATTAAATAATAATGTCTTTAATATTATTAATAAAATATTAATAAATAAAAAAGTTATATGAATTTTAATTTCTGATATTAGAGTTCGCTTAAATTAGTGTTAAAATACATAACAAACACTTAAAATTTCTTTTCTTGAAAAGAGTTATTAGAATATTAAAAAAAGTAGATTACTAAAAAATGCTTAAATTTTCGTCTATTTTTCAACTATAGCCTGAAATTTAAAAAGTAGCAATAAAATGTCCAAATTTTCAATTTTTTAATTATAGCTCAAATTTTAAAAAGTGGTAATAAAATGCTCAAACTTTCAATTTTCTTCAATTTTAGCCCGATTTTGTCTGTTGTTCTTTTGATACCCTTAGCCATTTATTTTTTGTTTGTTCTTTTGACATCTCAAACTACTCTTGCATTACAGCGTATTGCACCAATAAGTTCTTCATTTTTAGTTTGTTCTCCTAGTACCCTTAGTATGAGAGTGTTAGGGTTGTATAATCTGAAAATCGAAGAGTGAGGGTGTCGAGAAAACAAATTGAAAATAAAAAGAAAAACTGAAATCAAAGCATAAGGTCGTCGGAACTACGTAATTTGATTTAGTTCATATTTAAATAACGACATTTTTTAATTATGTGATTAAACAACGTCATTTCATTAATCTTTGTTTATTGTGTTAATTTTGACTTACGTATATTAATAGTTAAGATTTCTGAAACACGTGCCAAATTACATCAGCAAACTTAACGGAAACACTAACGTCGGGCTAGAATTGAAAAAAATTGAAACTTTAAGCATTTTATTACTATTTTTTGAAGCTCGGACTAAAATTGAAAAAAATAAAAGAGCATTTTATTGCTACTTTTTTAAGCTCGGGCTATAATTAAAAATTTGATAAAAGTTTGAGCTTTTTTCGTAATTAACCCTAAAAAATACACTATTTTATCCAATATTTTAAAAACCGAATTGGAACTTAAACGAATAAAACAAAAAGTTTAAGGTTTAAAGTTTAAGAGATTGAACCGATATTAGACCTTAGAATGAAATTAAAGAATTTAAAATATGATTAAAAGAGATTGTCTCTACCAATCGAATACTTTGAAGTTTAATTAAAAAATATATTATCAAATAAAAATTAATTGACTTATTTTAGTTTATAAGAACTTATTAATTAATAAAAAGTGACTCAATTTTTAACAACAAAAATTATTAAAATAAATTGATCCGAAAAGTTGAAACAAAAATTTAAAAGTGAATCGTACTAATTAAACTTACTTAATATTAATAATTTATGATAACTATTTTAAATTATTAATTTAAATTAGGTTTAATTACTTTTTATTAGATTTAAGATTTGAGTTGGATTGATATGCATAGTATATGTCAATATACTCAAATTCAATATTTAATAATATTATTTAAATATATTTAATAATTATAATAAATAAAATTTTAAATATCTTTTTAATTATTTTAATTGAACCACATTTTAGGTGATGTGATCTTGACCATCAAAGAAAAGGTGCACATAAGAAAGACCCATTTAGGGCGATGGTCGACCTATGGAGGATTCTTTGTCCCTATCTTTAAGTACACATATATAACATAGATTTGAAGTAAATTAAGGGCTAAGTATAGGGTTTGAAGACTTTTGATTGACCATGTGAGGTAGGGAAGACAACCATTCCTGATGGAGACTTGGCACTCACACGTGCAACCCTACCCTATTTTCTAATCACAATTATACTAATTTGTTAATACTAAAATTTTTAATAAGATTGACAAATAAACTCGAGTTTAGCCCGATCGTAACCCAGTTTGACCAGGCTTCGAGTTAGATTCGGATATTTTTAAAATTTCTAATTTGAAATTAAAAATTTAAGAAAAAAAGTGACATTATTTTAAAAAATTTTAATTAAAAAACAAACTAGACTAGGTTTACTCGAGTTTTTGGTCACTCAAACCCGATTGAGCCCGATCTCGAGCTATGTGCCCTAGGTCCAAGATAAAATTTTCAAGTGAATTTTGCAGTGGTAGGTATATTATCACCTAACTTTCGCTATCAAGTGAATAAATGGAAAATCCTTTTGAATCTATGCTAGATACAAGTCTTCACAACAACAATGACCAAGTGTTAGTTTAGCCAAGACAACCCAAATCAGTTGATAGCTCATCAATGGCAAAGTTAGGTTGATGTGAGTTTGTATTGTGAAATAAGAGAAAAAGGACCATCACTTGTTTTACTTCCAAATACCGTTTAAATGGTTGGCAATTAGTGGTTTGTTTTAGTGATTACCGATATTTTAAAAAGTAGACCAGAAATTAAATTGCTATAAGAAAAGCAATGAGTCGAGGCCCAATCCAAGCCTAACTTGACTTTATATTCTTTAAATAAAAAATGACATTATTTTCACCAAAACGATGTCGTCCATACATTGTTTATCAGACTCAAGACAGGTTAGACCTAAACAGCCAAGGTCCGATCAACCCAATTTTATGAGCCCGAGCCCTATTGCCAAGTCTAAACCAATAATATAATAGGTTTAAGATTTAAAAAATTAAACTTGTATTATACCTTTTATGAAACTAATATACAATAAATATTAAATACAATCGAATAATTTAAAATATGATTAAAGAAGAAGAATATCCTTATCCTTCGAAGAAGTTGAAATTTAATTGAAGAAGGACAATATTAAATTAAACCAGGTAGTTTATTCTTGCTTATAAAAATTAGTTAATTTACAAAAATCAATCGTTTAATTAATAAACTATCCGATTTCTATTAACAAAGGTTATTAAAATAAATCGAATAAAAAATTAGTCCGTTTAAATTTTCTATAGTTGAACATACTAAATTGGTTTGTTTTTTTTTATCATTCGTGATTATCACACTGAAATAAAAAAGTAATTTAAAATAAATTATATTAATATAAATTTTATATTATTGTTTAGTATTTATAACATTAGTTATGTCTACTGGCTCATCCCTCAATAACAAAACTACAAATTTTAGAATAAGCATGTATAGACTTGGTAAATTAAGTTCAAATCGGTCCGACCTGAAGTTAAAAGTTAAGTTTGGATTTAATGGATTTTTGGTTAGATTCGTAATTAAAGTCTAATCTGAATGGCCTAAATCTTGCTTCCAAAATGATATTATTTTGGTTTAATCTTCTAAAGAACTATAGTTTTACTTTCTATAATAATATCGTTTTAGCTTGAAAAAAAACTCCATACTAAAACAACATCATTTTAAGATGATGAGATCCTCTGTCCATTTTATTCTACCTTATCAATATCACTCATCTATTTATGTGAGATTCACGCGAAACTTATATAAATAAATAACTGAGATTTATAAGATAAAACAAAGAAAGAATAAAATGGATAGAAGATTCTCTATTTTAAGACAAGCTGAACTGATTCAAGTTCAATTCAAGTTTGACCAAATTTCGGATCAAATTTGGACCGCTCGTCTTCGGCCCGACCAAGCCTGTAACAAACATACAAAAACAAAGCAACGAGGTATGTGTCAAAGAAGAGTGAGACGTGACGCAAGTGGGGAGTGGAGTGGAGCCTTTGAGTTGCTACAGTACATGCTTTAATGGAGGTGTTGTAGTTGGAAGTGTTCACGAAAAAGTAACACGCCAACAAACAAAGACAGACACAAAAAGCTTGTTGTGGATAAGATTGAGAAGCCATATAGATAGTGTATAAAATGTATGTTATCTAAAGAAATTTAATGGATTCTATAGTCGAGTCATGGCACCGTGGAGAGAATGGCTAAACGACACCGTTACATACCAGAATTGTGAATAATTTATTTAACTTTTGGACGTCAAGTGGAAAGAATAATTCTTATACTTTTTGTCTAAGAACGGTCACAAGAATAAATACCGTAAAAACTGAGCAAAGGTAACAAAGTATCGTAAAGACAACTTTCTGCAAGAAGATGAGTGACTTTTACAAGGTGTTCAATTCGATTAAGAAGAGTAAGTTTGACATAAGAAGGGAGGTTAGTTGTAGGAAGTGATTTGTCTGAAATATATAATTTACAAAATTGAGTAAAAGACATAGATCATCTATTTAGTTTTTAAAAATCTTTTTAAAAATTCCCTTCTTTTAAAAGTATCGAAAAAATTAATTTTAATTTTCAATTTTTCATAAAAGCGTGTCTCCTAAATTTTGGTTAAAAAAATAACAAAACACGTGTAATATAAATATCAAACGTAGACTAATCTATTGTTACTAATATGATAATTCAAATCAATTCTTAAACTCGATTTGAACTCATTATATTTGATTTAAATTAATAATTATAATAAATTATTAATTTGAGTCAGATTCAATTATTCAATTTGAATTTAAAAGTTGAGTTGAATCCTAATATAAATATTATTTAATTAATATAAGTGAGACAATAATGACGAATGTATTTTGTTGTTATTTTTTAATGCAATATAAGAAATGGAGTTTTTTTAGAAAATTAAAATTTGAGTTTTTTTAAGAACTTTTAAAATTAGAGAGTTAGTATAAGATTTCTTAAACTATATGAGATGTCGGTATCTTTAATCTATTACTGGTTTATAAAAATACATATTATATGCGGGTCTATCGAAAACAATCTCTCTATTAAATAAAGATAAGGTTGCGTATTATCGGATTCTTCCGATTCTCACGCCTCAATAAATCTTTAACTAAATATTGACGGTTATCATTTCCCAACAAATTCATTTCAAATTTTATAGAACTATAGGTTTAAAAATAACTAATTGGTTAGTAATATATTTTATAAGTTTATAAAGTGTGCCATCTCCTTATGTATCTTCACTCTTAACAAATTTGAGACCAGATATATATATGACTACACAGCCCAACTAAGTAAACCCCAAGTCCCACTTTCCTTAGTTGTGAAGTTTCAGTGTTAAAGATAGGGATGAATTATTGTTATTCATGACCTGACTCAGTACGTCTTCTCTGTAGTGGGATGTTGAAGTTGATATTCAAATCTCATCAGTGATTAAGATAATCTCTTGCAAGTGACCCCAGAAGAGTAGATGTTATGATTAGAGTTGATGTTAGGTATGAACCCTTTTTTCTTTTGTAAGAAAGTCTGTTTTTTTTCCCGCTAAGTATTTTAAAGGAGTCTTAATTATGCAAAGATATCTTTAAGTCATCTATATTTAGATTAATTCTCGTTCAAGTCAGACAGACCTCTTACGGGAATCAAAGCTCTAATTTTAAGCTTTAAATAACTTCATACATGAGGATGAGTTTTAATTCGCGACTTTACTTAAGTTAGAAAAGTTCTTTACCAACTCACCCGTGCCTGAGGGTTTTATTTTTATATTATAGACAACAAGATTGATATTGATTTAGTCCTATTCCAAATCCAACCCATAAAACCTGTTTTCATCATATTTAAGTTTATATTTAAAATTTTAATTTTCTACTTATGAAAAAGAAAATTGATATAGTTTAAAATTTTAACTTATTTAGTTAATATTTTAAAAGCCGGGCTCATGAAATAAGAATTTTAAGTTTAAAATAATTAACCGGTATTATATTGTTATAAAATATGTTAAATATTGAATAAAATTATAAAAATTAATTAATTAATTTTAGTTTATAAAAATTTACTAATTTATAAATTTTGACAAAATAATTAATAAACTGATCGATTGTTAACAACGAAAATTATTAAAATAAATCAAATCGAAAAATATTTATTAACCCTTATGGCAAAAACAAAATTTGACTAAAAATGACTGTTGTTTTATCTTTGGGTGTGGTGGTTTTTCAACAGCTCCCGGTGGTTATATTGCAAACTCTCAATGATGATCGCATGGGTGTTAGTCGCACTCGACACATTAATCTTATTTTTAACTCTAACTAGTTGTTTGCTCTTTTACTTACAAAAAAAACAATTGAGACAAAACTTACTCAAACTTTTCAAGTCTATCGAGGTTTGATCAGATTTCAAGTTGCTCGTGAAACCAAAAAGAAGAAAAAGGGAGGCTAGATCCGGCCGACCCGGCCATTACCATGCATACATATATAATCAATGAAGAATCTCTAAAAGATAGCCATGAAGCACCCACATGCATGCTACCTCTCTCCTGTCTCCCTCTTGATCATGATGGTTGGTGGAGGAAGGAACAAAATATGTTTTTGACAAAGGAAGGATGCTTAGACTTTCAGGCGCCATCAAGTGCTCGTGGAGTTGGTATAATTATGGTGGCTTTGGTAAAGTGAGTGTGTCAACTTTTATCATAGACCCATACAAAGCAAGGTTTGAATTTACACCTTACATTACAAGTGTATTTTAATTTAAAGGACCCATTTTTCATTTAATTAAAAAACTTATACAAAGACAACGATAATATTCAGTAGAAATTTCACTGAGACATGAGATTTAGGAAAATCCGATAATATACAGTTTTATCTCTAATTAGTAGATAGGTTATTTCTAAATGACTTATGTGACTACTTAAATTTACTGTTAGAAATTTATTATTCTCACGTAATAATAGGACCCATTTTTCAATTAATTAAAAAATTTATACAATGACAATATTCAGTAGAAATTTTGCTGAGACGCGAGATTTTGTAAAATCTAGTAATATGTAACTTTATCCCTAATTAGTAAAGAAGTTATTTTTAAATGACTTATGAATGAATGAAAATAAAAACATAACTATGTAATATTTAATTGATAAAAAGTTAATCCCATTAAATTTTCTATATATTTGAAGCCTGTTTTGAACATTTTAAAAATTTTAGAATTTAATTTAAAATGTTTTGTATTTTGTCATAAACGTTTAATTACAAAATATACTTTTGGACTTTCTTCAACTTCCTGTATTCATAAGTTGATCAGACTTCAATAATGGCTTTAACAAGCTATTCTTAACCTTTAAGATTAGAGGCATCGGCGGGAAAGTGGAAACTAGATCTTCTTTCCAGTTTTACTCTGTTTTATTCTGTCTCATGTAATTTTAATCATTTATTTTGTGGAACCTACGCGGCCTCTATACAAACCTCATATAAATAAATGGTTGAGATTTATCGGACACAATAAGACACCATAATATTGAACAGTAGATTTGGACTCGGGAAAGTGACTAGCCTTAGACTTTCCTTCTTCCTTTTATTGCCTTTTTCTCTGAGTTCGAATCAAAATTCTATTTTGGGCTTGATCTTGGGCCTTCATATTCTTTTGAGAGTTGTTGTCATATAGTTCTACATTGGATTCGATCCAAATTCAGATTAGATAAGAAAGGGTAACCCCGACGTTTAAACCCATGATTAAAAAGGGCTGTTCAACATATCTTGAGCCACCTTAGTACAAATATATTAAATTTTCTTTTAAAATTTCTCAAGACAAGTCCACGTAACCAGTATATAAGGCTCTTTATTTTACAGAGAGTTTGGAAAAAGTCACTAATATACGCAACATTTTTTTTTTCGTATTTTTACGAAGAAACTGTTTCCGTTATTTAAATTTATAAACTTCTGTTTATAAAGAAACAATTTTTACCGGTTGCTTCAAGACTCTTCCTTTCTTTTAAAATTTTTATTTAGCATAAAATTTTACGTTATTATTTTTCAAATGCCATTTGATAAAAAAATTTCTTTAACGATTACGTTAGAATAAAAAAGAAGAGAGAAATTAATGCTAAGCAGATAACTACTTATAAGTTGCTTTTAAGGGGTTTGGTTCGATAGTTGAGAGCGGAACTTAACTTCGGTTAGCTTCTAGATTCGATTCTATGTTAGCCCCTCTTGTAAAAGCCTGTGATAGCCGATATTTTACTTGTAAGTGGATAATTAATTGTGCCCTCAATGACGAGGTACACCCGCTTGATCTGCCTGTAAGGTGCTGCGTTAATTAGGCCATGGGAGAGATGTGCCCGCTTAGCCCGTCTACGAAATTTCCTCGAATTAAAAAAACTACTTATAAGTTAAAATTGCATTTTAAATCTTAACATTTATAACATAATATAGAATAGATTCTAAAGTTTTGAAACGTTCAAATCTAACCGTCCCAAAAATATTCAAAATAGGCTTTAAGTGAATGAAAAATTTAACGAGATTAACTCTTTTCTCAGTTAAACGTTACCCGCGTAACAGTTGAGGGTCCTACTGCCAAATGACTTAAGGCCTTACTTTATGATTAATTTCAAAAATTAATTAAAGATTCTACTTTAAAATATAATTTAGAAAATAAATAATGTTTCTTTAAAAAAGGTTATTATGATATGATGACAACGTAAAAGAGGTTTGTGTAGGTTTGAATCCAAGAAAAATATCTATGTCCTTTACAAAAGTAGAGAGAACTCTGTGGGCTATACCATGTCTGGTAGACAAAGCCTAGTGGAGCTTGTCACATTCCAAGAAAATCTCTCCAATCACACGAAATTATGGACAAAATATATCCAATCAATACCTTTTAAATAGTTGATTGAATAATTAATTTATTTAAAATGTATAAATTTATATTATACAAAAGTAAAATCTTTAAAAATTTTGGAACTTTTTTCTAATTTTTAAAATTTTCAAAAAATGTCTTATCTTAAATTTTAATTAAAAATAATGACAACATAAACATCAAATTTCAATTAATTAAATATTACTGATATGATAACCTAATTCAACTATGAAATAATTAATATTTTAACTATAAAATAATTAATATTTTAAAATAATTATAATAAATTATATAGTTAAATCAAATTTAATTAGTTTGGTTTAATTTTAAGACGACGACAATAATAACAATAACAATCAGTAAAAATATCACTGAGATGTGGGTCTAAAAATGTTTAGTAGTACACAGTCTTATTCCTAACTAGTAGAGATATTTTTCAAATGACCCACATAAATAGATGAAAATAAATAAAAGTAAAATTAGAATGATTTAAATTTAAGAGTTATGTTGAATTATAAAGTAAAATGTATTTGATTAATCTAAATTTGATATTCATATTTGTTATTTTTAACATAAGTCTAAAAAGGGTTTATCTGAAAAATTAAAAACTAGAAATATTTGTTTAGAATTTAAAAATCATAAAATTTATAAAACTATATCTTTTGTCTTATATATATTATTGATATATCAACAAATTTATCAGTATGCATTTTAAAATTAATTAATTAATTGGTCTAACTTGTCCCATTCCAAGGAGATAAATAAGGGTTCATAGGATGAGACCAATTCAATCCATGAGAATCTCTGCATCTGACACCGCCATCTTTGGAGTCAAATGTGAATAGACATAGCCCCACTTTCAGATGGTTCTGTACTGGATTAAACAAATATAATATTTAAGAGATAAGAACAAGAAGTAGATAAGAACCAACATCACTACATTTCAACGGCAAGTTCTTAATACACTCAAGTGTTACTAGCAACTTTCGCATCAGGCAAAATGGGTTCTCTAATGGCAGGTTGGGACTCTCCAGTCGAAGATCCAAAGTCAGGTAATCATTTGATCTCTCAGCTCAGTTTTTTTGTTTGATTCTTTTCCTGTTTAAGTAGTTAAATTCCAACAACTCCGGGCAGTGAAATACAAGAAGAACTGGTCTTTTACCAAAGGAGAGATTGATGCTTACTGGAACCAGAAGAAGAAAATACAGGAAGAACATCTCCGAGCTATCTCTAGCCCCACAAGCTCAGATAACAGCCAGGTCTGTCTTTTTTCGTTATTATAGTTCCTTCACTTGATATGAACATTTTCAGATTCTTCTGCAGAGAACAGATGATCATAACCTGACATTTAATGATCTGATCTCTGAAAAAAAACATCTAACAGGATATCCCAGATGAAGAAGATGGAGTCAGAACCATTCAGAGGTCAGTCTCTGCACCTGTTTCCAACACAAGGAGAGGCTTCACGCGTGGCATGGATAACCAAGAAAACTTGGAGGAACTCATGAAGAAAAAAGATGGCTGGTATTGTTGATAAATACCCTAAATGCCTCTGTTACGGGTCCAAGGTTGGTTACTGATTATGAGTATTTGTTTTTGTGATCTTTTTTTATTTATCAGGTGGACTAGAAGCAACTGGGCCTTCTTAAACGAGCCACCGGTGATTGAACGTTCTTCAAACACTTACTCGTCGCAGTTTCACATCGCCGATCAGCTTGCTGCCTCCAATTCCAAAGCAGGAATCAGTGCTTAACGGAGACATGGTTTTGTTTTGTTACATACATGTATAAATATAACCCTACTTGGCGTTTTGTGTGTGTTATAAACATAGGGTCAGCGCTATGTCTCCATAAGGATGTGCAGGTCGAGGGTGAGTCGTAGTCGAAGTCGAAGGTTCGAGTCGCAGTGAAGAGTTTTGAGTCGTAGTCGAAGGATCGAATCGCAGTGAGGGTTCGAGTCCTGACGTGTAATTCACTAAAAATAGTGTGATTAATTGGAAGTAAAAATATAATAAACTTACTAATGTTAATTAATACTAATTAATTCAAGATTGTTATTTAAATTAAAGCTATTAATTTTACGATTTATTATATGATTTTCAGATTCTTAGATCCAACGTAAAAGCTCCAAATTTTTGTTCTAATCACTAGAGAAATGGACCAACCTGAAAGTCAATGGGTCATAAGTTATTTAACAGGGGGATTTGCTGCCATATAATTAGTCGGTAATTACTAGTGATTTCGGCTTCATGCTGGCGAGTTGTAGCCTATAGTTCTTAAGTTCAAGTCACTTCTAAGCCTCATTTAATTTGGGCTTGGGCTCATTGCTTATGGTCAGGTCTTAGAAGTAAAGGTTGAATCGGGTTGAACCTAGTAAAGGTCGAATCGGGTCGAACTCATCTATGCCTAGCTCGGTCTATTATCATCTTCAAGTATTTTATCGTTTTACTTAAAAATTTTGGACTTAGGATCGAGTAACTTGAAGCTGAAGAGAAATTTGTTTTTGAAATAAAAAAGGATTAGAATAATTTAAAAATATTGTACTCTAAAATTTAAGATATTTTTAAGGTATGTTAATAAATTGTCTTGTTGGTTGTTAGTAGTAATTGAATATAGATTTAGTTAAAGATACGCAGGGATGAGAAAACAAAAATTTCATCTCTTTTTTATTAAATTTCCTTTATTAACAAAATTAGTTCAACTACTAATTTGTATGATTTGTTTAAACTTTTCTGCTCTTATTTTAAAAATTGATTGTTTTTAAATTAAAATTAAGATAAAATAAATTAAAATTTTGATTTAACAATCTCTATTTTTAATTAAATTTTAAATAAAGATTAATTTTGTTCGACCTTATTTCAAATTTTTCAATTTTATTTAATCCTTAACTAGTTTTATATTGGTTGAATTTTTAAATAAATTTTTTTTATCTTATCAGATTAATTTTTAGTCTAATTTTTAAAATATTAATAAATTAAAAATTTCTACAGTTTCATATTGTTATTGCATCCTGCCCATAAAGCTTCCATGTTCAGGAAGTTGGTAGAAACTAAGAGCCTTTCAAGAATTCTCCGTTCTCATCCATGCTCAGGAAGTTGGTAGAAACTAAGAGCCTTTCAAGAATTCTCCATTCTCATAATTCTTATCCTTAAAATAGTAGGATCAAATCTTCTATGCCTACAACTTGAAGGGTGCGGTTGAATGGAAAGAACTCATTTATCTTTACTCGAAAGTTAGGGATTCGATCCTTGATTTTAGTTATGAAGCAGTCTTAAATTTTTAAGCCAGTTGTCTCATCTTATGAGTTACTTACAAATCAGCAAGAGAATTAATCACTGGGTCAGTCGGTGGATATCCTGATCTAGACCAAAAAATAAATCTTCTATACTTACAATCTCGTGCTAATTTTGTTTCAGACGATCTCATCCATATAGATATGTTAGACCTAAAAAAATATGTGAATGAGATCGTCTGAAATAAAATTGACACTCTGAAATAAAATTGACACAAGATTATAGACAGAAAAATCTTGTCCTGGATGGTAATTTAATTTTACCAATTTGGCTCTAAATCTTCTTCATTAGAATTGTTACAATCTACTATTAAATTCACAAATTTACCAAGTGAATGTTTCCCATAAAACAGGCTATGTTCAAGCAGGCTTCTACTATGTTTTGTTCTTCCGTACAGAGCCTGTTCTGTTCACTAGGCCAGAGAGACAGAACGTGTGTGTATGTGTGTGGTCGTGGTCCTTAAACGTTGTTTTATAAGCAAAGTGTGTGGTCTCAGTTCGGTGTCAGAAA
This sequence comes from Erythroxylum citrifolium, assembly GCA_026284465.1. Taxonomy (NCBI): domain Eukaryota; kingdom Viridiplantae; phylum Streptophyta; class Magnoliopsida; order Malpighiales; family Erythroxylaceae; genus Erythroxylum; species Erythroxylum citrifolium. The sequence continues at coordinate 2,381,888 of JANKOE010000006.1, read as the reverse complement.
CCTGTGTCCACTAGTCGAACGTTTTCGAGTTTCAAAGGTATATTCCAATGGCGGATAAGAGCAAGATCTTGATCATCGGAGGAACTGGTTATATCGGAAAGTTCATCGTAGAAGCAAGCGTAAAAGAAGGTCATCCAACTTTTGTCTTGGTTAGAGAGAGCACAGTATCTGCCAAAGGACAACTCCTGGAGAAATTCAAGAACTTGGGTGTTACTGTAGTACATGTAAGGAAAAAAAAAAAGAAAGAGACCATGTTTTTGTTTTCGTCTCTGGTTTTTAATGATCTTGTCATTTAGAGGAAGTGTGATTGTTACAGGGAGATCTTTACGACCACGGGAGTTTGGTGAAGGCGGTTAAGCAAGTTGAAGTGGTGATATCAACAGTTGGGCCCTTACAACTAGCAGACCAGTCCAAGATCATTGATGCCATTAAGGAAGCTGATAATGTTAAGGTTGGTTATTTCAGATTGTAACCACTTACGAGACCATGCCTATTTCTCTAACCCTACACTTTGGACATGACAACTAAGGAAAACCTTGTGCAATATGCAGAGATTCTTGCCATCGGAGTTTGGAAATGATGTAGATCATGTTCATGCGGTTGAACCAGCCAAATCCACATTCGAAGTAAAGGCCAAAATTCGACGAGCCATTGAAGCAGCAGGAATTCCATTCACTTACGTAGCTTCCAACTTGTTCGCTGGCTACTTCATCCCCACATTGGGACAGGCAGGACTTACTGCTCCTCCTAGAGACAAAGTAACCATTGTTGGAGATGGTAATCCAAAGGGTATGTAAGCTATAGAGTAGGATCACTAGTCATTTTCCCAGAATCTGGGAACTTCTGTATATAGTGTCTCAAACTGTTGGCTTTGGTTTATATAAACAGCTGTTTTCAACAATGAAGAGGACATTGCAACTTACACCATTAAAGCTGTAGATGACCCCAGAACCTTGAACAAGATCCTCCTCATTAGACCTGCTAAGAACATCTATAGCTACAATGAGCTGGTTGCTCTGTGGGAAAAGAAGATAGGCAAAACCTTGGAGAAAACCTATTTGCTTGAAGATCAACTTCTAAAGATCATCCAAGGTGAGTCAGAACTTGAATGTAATTTGTACATATACACTCTCTGTTACTCTGTTTTTGTTCGGTGTAATTGTTTTCCATATTTGTTGCAGAGTCTCCAATTCCGGTCAATATTATTCTGTCAATTCAGCATTCAGTCTTTGTGAAGGGTGATCAGACCAACTTTGAGATTCATCCATCTTGGGGTGTTGAAGCCTCTGAGCTATACCCAGATGTCAAATACACTACTGTGGAAGATTTGCTTGATAAGTTAGTGTGATCAACTGGAAATCTACCCCGATACAGTTTAAGATCACAATAAGCAATAATGTTCTTCATAGGAGAGTGTTTGTTCCAGACCTGTATGTCCTGTTCATTAGTAACTATCATGTAATGCTTATGTGTTGCTTTAAAATATGTCAGATTTAAATAAATAAAGTTGGAAACTTTTATAATTTCCTTTCTACTTTCTTGAATTATCTTTCTGTTTCCTTATCAATTGCACATCCATTGTCCATCGTCTTGGAGATGCCAAGGAAAGAAGATTTTGATCATTAGTTTGGTTAGTTGGAACCAATCATGAAAGCCGCAATATCTGTTTTAGGACTTGGTATCCTGATATGTCCTGACAATAATGGAAATGTGTATTTCTCCTTGTAATTTTAAAATGAAACCACCTTTTAAACAAGTTATGGTGGATTCTCATTTACAATCTTCACTGAGCTATAAACATTAGTAGGAATTGAACTCCATGCATGTCTTCTTTCAAACTCATTAAAGTTGCAGAAATTTCATTTACACAGAAGAAGTTTTCTGATTCAATTGTTTTTGTATAACAAGTGTACAAGCTTGTAGGTTCTGAATCTGTGCGTTTATTATTCACAAAATGTTAAAACAAATTTGTATTTTGAGCTCAACGTTCAGTGTCATCAACATGTACCTGGAACAAGTTTAATCACCCGTCTGATTTCCTCTCAGAAACCTTCTCAAATGGCCTTTTGCTATCTGCAAAATTACAGTTTCTGGTGTTGAAGCAGGTGTTGGTGCCTGAACTGGTGCTTCAACCCTCAAAAGTTTGTGTGTGTAATCCATCACTTTCCTCAGCTTCGCTCCACTCCTCTCCACTAAAGTAAACCAGAAAACAATGTTCATGAGCCCATAAAAGTGCAGAAACAATGAGAAGCTATCTCACAGATAAAATTTTCTGGTGAACTGTGCTTCTGTCTCTTCATCAGCAACTCTTACCTTTGAAACCCATTTCAGGCTTTGAAGACTCTGACAAGAGAATCAGCGTAGGAGTGACTATGATGAGGACAGCCCAGAAGAAGAATATCAGAACAAAAGTTCTCCCACTCATTTGCTGCTGTGGATGACAGATAGAGTTAGATAAAGTTAAATAGAACTTTTAAGGTTTCTGCAAGAGACAAATATAGCAGACTTCTCTTATCTTCCTCATCTTAGCTGGCCATGTTTAACGTGTAATATTTTTTATTCTTTCCATTGAAAAGCAGAGTTTAATGATTGTATCTCAGATGTTTTGTTCTTCGGTTGTTGGAGGGTTGTTGTACCAGTTGGTATATGATCAAGAACTTATCTGGCATGCCAAAGGCTTATTGGATACTTCCCCTGCTAGGTAGGAAGCTTCTTGTGTAGTTTATATGCACACTCATACTACAAACTGCCATGTTCGATGTTAGATGTTTAAGGTAATTGTAATCTTTAACAATGTACCTAACCTGTTGACTGTTTCAGATAGAACTATCAGCTTCAGCCACCAAGATTTTCATCAGGAAATAACCACAGGTCAAAGTTAACAGGTACCGACTAAATTCAATTAATTTGTTAAATTTAAAATTTAAAAATGATATTATTTTATTTGATATATTCGAGCTTCGGGTTAAGTTAGACACAAATTTAAACACGATCATGTCTTAGGGCATATTCGTTATGTATCTATCCTGCATATGGATATGGGCATTGACATGCCCGAGTTTTAGGCCATGCAATTCTTTGGAAACTCTTTTATCATTTCAACAAATCCATGTTCCAACTTTCCTGGTGATGAACATCTTGATTGGCCAACAAGGAAAAGGAAACTGAGATTGACAGTCGAATGGCAGGTGAACATTTGACAACAACAACTTAACAACTAGGACTAGCAAGTGGCTTTCAAATGACTAAAAAATGCAGATATGATCCTTCAAACTGACAGCTCAAACACCTTCATACACGTAAGGTAATACAGTAGTTCATGACCTGCAAGATTTAAAATAAAGAAAAGAAAAATCTGAAAGAGTATCACAAGCTAACGTACTTAAATGAACTTGAACCAAAGAATACAGCAAGGAAAACCTTAATCATTAGAAAACAGAATGGTATGTTCAGTGTGTATGGGGGAATCTTGTACACTTATCTGACATATACATCATTTAGAAACTAAGAATCAGCAGACTTGGAAGACTAGCACCAGAGACCATAAAGCTTCAATCACTCATTGAGCCTTTGCTACTTCTTGCAAGCTTCTTACTAGCATAGGTCTGTTAAATAGTAAAGAGGAAGAGTCATTTCGTTTACTGAACAAGACAAAAATGCAATGTGCATACGCCGATAGCTACAAAGAGGTTTCGGTTACGAAAAAGCTCTCAAAACTGCCCAATATCCTAAGCTGCTCCTGTTTCGCTCGCCGCTACTTTTGACAAATGAAATGGTCAGGATAGAACTTTTCAAGGATCTCACCTGCTTCCCAAAGCTGAATGGAACGTATTTGTACTTGATCATGTGCATGATTTGACGCTTCATTGTTAGGACAAACAGAACAATCCAGTAACATAGTAAAATGGGCCAGAAGACGGGAACATCAAACACAGAGAAAAATGTCATCAGAAATGCCACACAGAAAGCCTTAGTGATGGAGTACCTGAAACCACAGCAAGAAGAACAAGAACAACTCATGTCAATTGAGTCCAGGATCTTATGATCCAATAGATGACAATAACAAATTAGGACAATGTTTATAGCACGGATTGTTCTTCAAAAAGCAACGTCTGTGACAAAAGTTTCTATTATCTAATGAATTGTCTCTTCCATCTAGCATATCCAGCTTTGAACAATTTACCAGATCCCATTGGTAATCTTACAAAAGCACTAACAACAGCTTGAAAAGTTTCAAATTCCTTCTGTTCAAACAATAAGGTCATGAAACCTGAGAGTGGTAAGAAGGATTCTTATGTATACCAGAATTTGAACTCGGGAAGACGACGAATGAAGGGTCTGAACTCGTCCGATCCCTTAGTTGGCAGAGACGCCCCATCCATAACTTCAAGCTCTGGATCAACCTTTGGTGACAGAAACCCAATCAACAAATTCAATATATAAATTCCAAGACCATAGGACACAATGTAAAACCCTTCTGCATAGTAAACCCGCAACACGTAAATAGTTGCAGCTGCAGCAGTTCCTAGCCACCTATGGATAATATGTGGAGTAGATCGATCAAGATAGTATTGAAATGCCCTCGAGAATTCGCTTTTCCATTTTGCCAGAGGTGCCACTGTGGAGTTAACATCGCCCCCAACTCCTTCCATTAACGATCAAAATTCTGCCTGCACTGTACCAAAAACAGCGGAATCAAACTCGTGCCAAAGAGTTTCAGAAGGAAAGATTGAATTTTACGAGTACCAAGAAGAAAAGAAAGAATTTTTACGCTGCCCATCTCATTATTTTCTTATCCCAGCAATAAAGATGACATCCCGGGAACATTGCAATAACAAGTTTTGAGAATCTAACATGTCATCTTTTTCCCTAATTTTTCCAAGAAACCAAACAGCTCCTGAATATTAACATCTACCTGATCGTTTGCTTACTCTGTCATCGATAACCAAAGAGGGAAATGATGGATCACGATGAAAACGAATCGGAACAAGAGCTGAGCGATTAAATGTTAGAACAAGAACATTAATTACTTATTAACTTCGATATTCTAAATTATGAGAGTTAATAAAGTTTGTTTCTTTTTAAGAAATGGAGAAACAGTAAGGTGCTAATCTTTTAACGTGCTTTGAGTAATCTTTTGGATTTACACAATAATTTCCAAATTATGTTAATCGAGTATTTCATATTAGTATACGACAGGCATAAGTGGAGAATTTGAATACAAAATCTTTTGGTCTCATGCTTTCTTTTTCTACCAACTCGATCACTCCTAAGAGGGTGAGTTAATAAAGATTATAAAATTAAATTGGTTGAATTATAAAAACTTTAAAGATAATTTTCTTTTAATTTTTAATTTTTAGTTTAATTTATTTTAATAATTTATATTGTTAAAAATTTATCAATTTATTATTGATCGATCAATTTTGTAAATTAATAAATTCTTATTAAATAAAGTAAATCAATTAATTTTTATTTAACAATTTCTTTTTTCAACTAAATGTGTTGAATTTTTTAAACTTTAAATTTCTTATTTATCAGTTTAACTTTTAGTCTAATTTTTAAAATATTGATATTTAAGCATCTTGTTATTTACACATTTATATGAATCTAACTTAAAAGGGTTTTAGAAAAATAATAATTTATAAATTATATATTTTGAATAAATTATTAATAATAAGATTAATGAGGCTAATTTTAAATATAAGTTCAAAACTCAATAATTTGATTCGAAGTTAATAGTTTAATTTGAATTAATCGGATTTAAATTTTTTTAAAGTCTTGAGTCAAATTTAAGCTCGAAATTTTAGCTTGACCCTTGGAAAAAAATTATTTATTTTATTTGCTTATTTTAATACAATAATTATATAATTTTAAGCTTAATGCAGACTTGATTGAGTTTTAAACCACCTAATTCTAATCAAGCTCAAGCTTAATCTGCAAAGCTCAAGTTTGTTTAAACCGTAAGTTTAGAGAGAGATCTCTAAAATATCTAAACTCGATCTCATTCAATTACATCTTTACTCGTAATTTTTCAATCAATGTTTTAAAAACTGAATTGATTAGGTCATTTTTACACTAAAAGTTTTGTATCAGTCAAATTTTTGGTTCGATTTTTAATTTTTCCGTTTCATTTAGTTTACTAATTTTTTATTTTAAAAATTGAATAGTTTATTAATTAATCAATCCATTTTAATAAGCTATTTATTTTTATAAATAAAAATTAATTATTTTTTACTTAAATTTTAACTTTTTAAACAAATAATAATAATTTTATTTTTTATTCTTTAATTTTATTTTATTTTTAAAAATGTATAATTAAATATTTTAAAATTTAATTTTCTTATCGTTTAACTTAGGATCCAAATTTTTACGCCGTTGATTTCACTCAATAGATTCGGACTCGTTGTCATTTGTGAATAAAGTGCAAAGTTAGAAAAGAAACGTTAAAAATGAGAAATTAAACTGACCTCAAACTGGAACCATAGACAAAACTTATGACAAGGGCCCAGAAACCTTGGAAAAACCACTCCTTTTTCTCTACTCAGATGCTGAAGCCCTCCAAATCGATCCAGCAGTAAACCGGCGATCAAATTGAGCTATCAACCAAAAGATGGGGACTCTTGGTAAAGCAATATACACCGTAGGATTCTGGATTCGCGAGACGGGTCAAGCCCTTGACCGTCTCGGTAGCCGCCTCCAAGGCAACTACAACTTTCAAGAGCAACGTAAGTATCTCATATTTTTCTCCTAAACCCTAGATCCCAATCTCATTTCTGAGTATAGATAATCTCCTCATTTTCTGTTCAACTAAATCTGTTCTTTTGCTTTTACTGGTTGTTAGATTAGGGGTTTTGTTTAATTTAGATACCAGCTTGGAAATGGTGGAGTTTGCTGTCTATTAGTTAAGGTTTCAGAGTTTTTGAATGTGGGGTTTTGCTTAAATGGAGAAGGTTTTTTTGGATTATGTAATTGTGGAAGATACTGTTTCTTTTGAAGACAACGGAGTAGTATCACTGTGTAAAGTTTGAGTCTTTGGTCATTGTGAGAGCCGACGTCGGCTAGAGAGTAGAACAATGTATGCCTTATAAAGGTACAGATACCTCTTCTCTACAGGCGTGTTTTTCTGAGTATGGGAAGAGTAGGCCCTCACGGTAACTCAAAACGGACAATATCTGTGAGCGGATGATTTGAGCTGCTACAAATCGTATCAGAGTTGGTTCTCAATCCGTTTTGCCAGCGAAGACGCTGGGCCCTAAGGGGGTGGATTGTGAGATCCCACATCGGCTGGAGAAGAGAACGAAGTATGTCTTATAAAGATATGGATACCTCTTCTCTACAGACCCATTTTTTCGGGTGCCGGAAGAGCAAAACCATGAGGGTCTTAGCCCGATGAGCAACTCAAAACGGACAATATCTGTGGGCGGGTGATTTGGGCTGTTACATCTTTGCTGCATTTTTTTACTTTATATTTTGCTGGTTTTGTATTCGATGACTATATTTTCTTTGTGTCTCTGTAGTTCGGACTATTTTTATTAGCTAATGTAATTTAAATTTTGCTAACATCGGTTATGGTTATAAAATTTTCAGTGTCTAGACACCGAACTCTAATGAACCTTTTTGACAAAGCTCCTGTGGTTGATAAGGATGCATTTGTGGCACCAAGTGCTTCAATCATTGGGGATGTTCAGGTGGGAAGAGCATCATCTATATGGTATGGTTGTGTTTTAAGAGGTAATATTTGTAAGACTTCTTAGGCTCTATTGATATCATTAACTTGTGCTGATGGATTCATTCAGCTTGACCTGACGTAGGGAGAAACGTGAATGCCCTTACATTTACCATGATCATAATCTTAGCGAGTATATTTCTTTCTGCAATTCTAATGCATAAGCTTGGGATGTACATACCAGAATACAAAAGTCCTAAGAATCTCAAGTTACTTTGAATTTTTTGACTGCTTGGGTTAGTCATGGGAGATTGTTTTTATTAGAGAAACAAATTTCTAGCGCAGAAAGTTGTTATTAAGAAGTTCAATATCGTGTCAGTTGAATTGACAGAATTCTGCTCTCTATTTGAATTTTGTTTAGTTCCAGACGTGGAGTTTGTATATGATTGAATTTTAATTGAAGTTTAAAGTTTAAAGTTTTGGGTTTTTGTTCTTCTGCTGGTTTTGTATTAATTTTTGGGTCTTATATTGGTACTAAACCTACCATGGTGAAATTTGATATGAAGGATGTTATGTATCCTTCTCACCATATTCTCTCTCCTTAGGGAACCATCAATTTGTAGATTACGAGTTAGATTTCTTATTCCCTGATGTTGGTTTTTCCCTTGCACCTTGTACCATTTTCCTTGTTGGTTTTGAATGTTTCTCAATTTCTACCTGATATTCACTTATCGCATATCCAAATAAGTTGGAGAGAGTTCAAACTGCATATCTGTGTGTTGTCTATTTAGATACTTTGATCGATGGGGTACACTTCTACTTGCCTGCTAAATGTATTCAGCTGTAGGTTTCTCTGCAGGTGAAATGGAAGTTCGAGATTGACATTCTTTTAGTGTTAATGCTTGTTACTTTCCCTGTAGTCACAAAAGTTATTCTTGGTTTGTAGGTGATGTGAATAGCATTAGTGTCGGATCTGGCACTAACATACAAGACAACACCCTTGTGCATGTGGCAAAATCAAATCTTAGCGGAAAGGTGCTACCAACTATCATTGGGGACAATGTTACTGTAGGTGAGCAATGAGCAACTGGAAATGTTTTTTTTATTAATCAATCTGATGCATGTTTCTTTTCTGATCTATACTGATCTCAAAGTGGATCTCCGAAGGTCATAGTGCTGTTTTACATGGCTGTACGGTTGAGGATGAGGCTTTTGTTGGTATGGGCGCAACAATACTTGATGGTTCTGTTGTTGAGAAACATGGCATGGTTGCTGCGGGAGCCCTTGTGAGACAGAACACAAGGATCCCTGCTGGAGAGGTAAAACTGTTACTCTCTCTTCCCCACCACAACAAACAACGGTCCTTATATGTCACTTTGCAATTCAGATCCTTTGCAGCCAAATCACTAAAGTGTGATTTGATAATCGTAAATTTTCAGGTGTGGGGAGGCAACCCGGCAAAGTTCCTAAGAAAGCTAACTGATGAAGAGATAGCCTTTATTTCTCAGTCAGCCACCAATTACTCCAATCTTGCACAGGTCCATGCAGCTGAGAATGCTAAACCTTTTGATGAAATCGAGTTTGAGAAAGTTCTTCGCAAGAAGTTTGCTCGACGAGATGAGGAATACGATTCGATGTTGGGTGTTGTTCGGGAAGTACCTCCTGAAATTACTCTTCCTGACAATATCCGACCAGATAAAGCCGCCAAGGAAAAATAAGGTTTTTCATGAGGTATTATTTCTTAATTTGAATCCTGAGATTTTACCTCGAGGAACATTTGTTGTTTTGTGCAAAAACATGGATAAGGGATCACTTTCTTTCCCAATAATACCAAACATGTTTAGCTGTAGAATCATTGATCCTTGTGTTAACTTTGCTATGATCTTGTTAATCTTATTGATACCATATTCAGATATCTTGAAATGAATTCAATTAATAAACACAATGCTTTTAACCTCTAGCGACTGTCGCCTAGGCCGTGACTATGCAAGTACGTACACGAGGACTGCAGTATATAGGAAGTTTTACTCATTTTTTGTATCCTTTGCCTGTACATAGTTCTTCAGTCTTTATGAATGATGGGTGTATGTTACTTTTGAACTTGGTGGTTGAAGGCCACTTCTCTGAATCCATACTTAATGCTTAAGATTTAGATACTGTTGGTAAAGTACGTGCATTTCTTTGATGGCTTCTTGCTTCAGGATTCTCATCGGAATGCCATTAGCTACACAATCTTTATCCTTTGGCACAAATTATGCACTATGTTTCCATCTTCCTGGGAATGCAAATGGCTATACTACCTTCTTCTAATTTTACTAACTCTCCTGTTATTACCTAATAGAGAGCATAAATCCGAGCAATTCGATCATATTATCAAGCCAACTACAATCTTTTTTCGTTCTGCTCTTTATATCATCCAAAGATTGATGGTTTTTAAGGGTAGTTCAAGAGGGATCAGATCTTCTGTTTCAGTTATGGTGTTCTTATCATGATTCATTAAATGCTATCCAGATTTATATAGACCTCACATAAATGTATGGATGAGATTTAATGGAACAAAGTTGGAACAGAAAATCAGGATTTGATTTGAGTCCAAGAATGATGGAATAACAATTGGGACCAACTTCCTAAAGGGGACCAAACATGATGGATCGGGTTGAAGTATGATTGAACTTTTCAAACTTAAAATTCAATTTAAAAGTTTAATTTTAAAAAAATTTAAGCTTGTTCATGGCCTCAAATTTGAACTTATTAATTATTAATTATTACTAAATAAGGTTTAAATTATTTAAATAGGACAAAAGCAAATACTGACATTTACTAATTTTGAAACTAAAATTATAATCTCTTGATATCAAATTATAATTCTCAATATTATATATTATAAATCCTTAACTTTTAATAATTTTAAAATATTTATAATTCAACATAAATATTTTTTAGTGGATTGTAATATATTTAATCAATATTTTAAAAATTAAAGCGAAAGTTAAACTGATAAGATAAAACATTTAAGGTTTAAAAGTAAAATTAGAATTAGATAGTCATAAAATTAATTAAATAAAATAAAAAATTTTAAATGTAATTGAAAGAGATTATTTTTACCAATCAAAGAATTTGAAATTGAATTAAAAAAGAAAATTTTAAATAAAAATTAATTAATTAATTTTAATATACATGAAATTATTAATTTATAAAAATTATTTGGTAAATTATACAATTTTTAACTAATAAAAATTATTTAAAAAATTAAAGCAGAAAGGACGGTTCAGAACGTTACACGTGGAAAAAAGTGATTGAACAAAAAAAATAAAAAAGGTCATAAGGATAACGAAAGAGGGTCTAGCTCTAAAGTATTAGTAAGACATTCTGTTACCACACAATTCCACCAGAACTGTTATACATCGAGAAGCCAACAGAGTTGTTGATTGGCTTGTTCACTATGCTAGTCTAGTCATTTTGATGTTGATTGGCTTGTTCACTATGCTAGTCTAGTCATTTTGATGTCGGTGTCACTTTTTTTTGATTCTCCACTCATAAGGTGCCATATGATCCTTGCAGCGGATTTTTCAGGAATTTGTTTACCCCGTATTGTGATGTAATCTATTTCTTCTTCTTAAAAAAAAAAAAAACTGACACGTCTATTATTACCACACAATTTTCGTTGCAGTTGGCAAATAATATAAAATGGCCCCTGTATTATAGTTGATCATTCAAATTAGCTCCTGTATTTTTAATTCGTTCAATCTAGCCCCTGTGTTTTGTAATTTCATTCA
>JANKOE010000006.1:2360243-2370346 GCA_026284465.1 Erythroxylum citrifolium | reverse complement strand
TCCATGGGGTGAGGCTGATCGGTCGGCCTGTGAGATCGGACTTGGGCCCGAAATATCCGAAATATCCGGCCCAACCACTTAGCATTACGTGTTGGCTTGTAATTTTACTTTCCTGTTGAAGTTCTTGCTAATCCACTTCTTTAATATTACTTTTATTCTTAGCCTTATGTGTATTAGTAGTTTGGTTTTGATATCACTAATTCACTACTATTCTATTATTTCTTTTCAAATTATTTTTTGTAGTGTTATTACTATTAGTATTTATTTATTGAGTTTTCCTATTCTTAACTTTCCCTCTTTATTAGCAATATTATCTTTATTAATAGTAGCATATTTTTATTATTATCATTATTACTTTTTTCTTTTTTTATTTCCCGTATTGTTATTTTTATTTTTGATTAGTATATTTTTATTGAGTTTTAGTTTATCGATATTAGTAGTAGTTTCAGTTCTTTAATTATTACTTTTATTATTTGGTATCATTTTTTAATTATCACATTTACACGTGACTCTACACAAAAAGAGCATCTCTACGTTATCGAAGGAAAGCTACGTATCGGGTGTGATGTTGATGATTCTCTTATAAATACAAGCCGCCTAAGCAACAAGCGCTCACCACCACTCCAGACTCCCAAAGGCCAACAACATGGTGGTAGCAGAGGCCTTGCCCTTCGTCAGCGAGATTCCCGTTCCTCCGCCGCATTCTCCGGACATAGTGGGCCTCCAGCCGTCTGCTCTCGTCGACCACGTGGCTCGTGTTGATTGGTCTTTGCTTGAGCAAATCCCTGGTGACCATGGCGGCTCTAGCCCTGTACTTACCAACACCTTGTCTTTGAGCTAACTCATTTCTGTGGAGTTTTACTTGGTTTTGGTTGCTTAGTCACCTGTGGGTATCCGTTAGTTTGATCTGTTATGGTTGGAATTTGTCTTGTGTTAATGCGTCGTATCAAAGTCACACGTTATTTTCGACATGTTTAGCTGAATTTTGCTCTTGCAATAGTGTTGCAGTCATTGTTAGTTATCTGTTCGAAACCTTTTCCTCTTCTCCTCTAATGGAAAAGATAAGAAGTTTTCTTAAACTCAATGCGTACGTACCTTTTTTCGATTTATAATAAAGATGTTCCTTTGACGACTTGTATTTTGCAGGTAGCGTTTCAAGAACTTGAGAAGATACTAAGTAAGGTGAAAACTCATACTGTGACATTGAAGACGATTGCTGGTGGAAGTGTGGCTAATACCATTCGAGGATTGAGTGCTGGGTTTGGAGTCTCTTGTGGCATTATTGGTGCTTATGGGGACGATGAACAAGGCAGCTTGTTTGTGGGTAACATGCGCTCTAATGGAGTGAACCTGTCAAAACTGAGGCTGAAGGAGGGATACACTGCTCAGGTGATCTTTGTGTCACATAGAGTTTGCGTGTTTCCTAACTAAAACAGTTCATAAGTTTTGTGGTGAATGGTATGCAACAGTGTGTTTGCCTGGTGGATCCACGGGGTAACCGGACAATGCGTCCCTGCCTCTCAAGTGCTGTTAAAGTTCAGGTGCATGCTTTTGCTTACCTCTCTGTCACTTCTACTTTTGAGGTGTTTGACAACCGTTTCCAGGATTGATATAACCCCATGCGACTTATTGAGCTTCTGTTTCTAACTTCCCTTCAGGCTGACCAAATAACCAGGGATGATGTGAAGGGTTCCAAGGTTGGTGATCTTAAGCTGGAATTGATTTTGTTGCTAATTGTTCTTGTTTGATCCTATAGAAAACAGTCTCTCTACCAGTTAAAAATAAGGTTGCGTACTATTGAACCTCTCTAAAACTCCGCAAATCAACAGGACTTTCATTAGGTTGTTGACCTTGTTCTTGTTTGGTCCTGTTTTTACAATCATTTGTGCTTTCTTCTTGTCCATTTCTTTGGCTTGTTGTGGTTGAGTCAAGTTTTACACAATCTAGTTGAATTAAATTTTACCTCAAGCTATAAAAAGTGATAAACACTCCTCTATGTTATGTTGTAGATGATTTGTTTTCGTTGTGTGTACTAAATGGTTAGTGAATTTTGTGCCAGTGGTTAATGCTTAGATATGGAATATTCGACTTGGAAGTCATCAAAGCAGCTATTCGGATAGCAAAAGAAGAGCATGTCTTGGTTTCAATGGATTTGGCTAGTTTTGAGGTTCGATATTTGTCAATCCTTATGACTATTTCGCTTTGTTTTGTTCAGATTTAAGGAGGTTGTCTTCTTGTGTTTCACCTATTTAGGTTGGATAATGAAGGATGAAGTAATCGATGTCATTTTTGCATAACACCAGACTATTCCTTATGTTTAGTATTTCACATAACCACAGGTTTCACAGCCAGCTATCTGGCAATGATATACTAACTTTAATTCCTTACCATTTTCCAGATGGTCAGGAAATTTGGATTACCCCTTCTAGAACTACTGGAGTCAGGAGACATAAACCTCTGCTTTGCGAATGAAGATGAAGCAAGAGAGCTGATGAGGTGCTACTATTCAGAAGGAAGAGAGCTGATGAGGTACTACTATTCAGTCTCCTTGTCGGATTTACACATCCAGCCTAGAGAGATTTATGTGATAAATTTTTGGTCTAATACTGTTCGTAATTAGTGGTTGCTGATCTATCCTAAAAATGGTTGTAGTGGTGGAAAGGAAACTGACGCCAGGACTGCTGTAGACTTCTTGGCACAATACTGCCAATGGGCAGTGGTGACTTTAGGTCCTGATGGTTGTATTGCGAAGCACGGAAAGGAGGTCAGTATCTATTTGATTCTGTCAAACTTTATCCTCCATCCTGGAAAAAGCTATGAACTTTGAAGGTGACATAAATTTCTTCTTTCAAACTTTTTAAGCCGCCGTTTCGGATGTTCACAACTCTGTATTATCATCATGTCTGTTCTGTGCTTTCTCAGAATTCTTGTTTTCTCTTGATAGTTTTATATTCTCTCAGTATTGAGTTCGTTACGGTATCATCAACCCCATGTTGTCAGATAATGTCTTACCATTGGTATCTTGTTTTGAGACTCTCTTGAACTCGACAGACTGTTCGAGTTCCTGCAATTAAGGGACCAGAGGCAATTGATGCTACAGGAGCAGGGGACCTCTTTGCAAGTGGATTTTTGTATGGACTTGTGGAGAAATTAACATTACAGGAATGCTGCGAAGCGGGTGCATGTAGTGGAGGGGCTGTGATACGATCAACTGGGGGTGAGGTGACCCCTGAGAACTGGAAATGGATGTACAAGCTGATGCAGATCAAGGGTGTTCCAATTCCTATTCTCCACAATTGATACAGAATGAACCTGGCCTCAAAACATTGTTAGAGACCATTACCATGGAAAATGATGGAACCTTTTGAGTATGAATAAGACCTTTCGCGTGTTTACCAAACCCTTTATACAATATGCTTTAACCATAATCACAAATGGCCAAGAAAAGTATAAATCCTAAGTCAAAGCTTAAATGAAACACGTTTTTTACCAACGAAAGCAGAAGCTCTGTTGACCTGCATTCACATACTCTCGTCGCAGGCAACTGCGAGCATAACCACTTGTAAAAGCAAGTTCATCCAAAAGTCATATTCATAGTGCAGCAGTAAAAAGGTTATTCACGGGTACTTGTATGAAGCTGCAGGCCTACCAATTACCTATTGGATAATGATCAGTCTATGCTCGTTGAATATTTCAACAAGTACCGAACACTGGCCAATTTCAGACAAATACCAGTCTTGGATATGTATTTTCATTATGATCCAGTTAAGTAATTTTGGTCCCCGAGCATACGAGAAGCTAACATCACGGGTTCAAAATGATAGCCGGCTGATGCAACATGGTTTAAGTTAAGGATACAGGAAATATAGGAGAAAAAACAGTCCTCAACCAGGCTTTGTTTTCCAACTAAAATTTGCAAACATATGCCAGAACACATCATCTAAAAACTAGGGACATGGGTGCAATCCATACTTCTCATCCTCACATCTCCATGGGAGCCACTCCCTGATCAGTAGGACCCTGGTCAGTGCCTGCAGCCTGATCGGCAACGGCGGCACCACTCTGCTCATCAGCAGTAGCATCTGGCTCCTCAGCTGGACCCTCTGCTTCTTTGACAATCTCAAATGCATCAATCAACTTTTGTACAGTTTCTTGATCTAATATATGAAATGCCTCCCCAACTCCCAACACAGCAACTGTACAAATGGAGCTCTTCAGGGTTTCTCCTTGTAAGGTTTCCCTAACAGCAATGAGAGCATCCTTAATCAGATCATCCCGTGAAGAGTCCACAAAGTTCTCAAATCTGCGTTCCAAGTATGTCTTTGCTGCTTGTGATCTGGATCCAATGGCAAAGGCCTGATATTCAAAGTAGTTCCCACTTGGGCAGTTATAGTAGAGGTGAGCTCCGGATTCATCTAGTCCGCCCACAAGCAAGCCAACACCATAAGGCCGTTTCCAGGACCGTTGGGTGCAGACCTGCAAATAAAATATGTAAATGAAATACAACTAGATCTATTCTCCACACGATAGGAGAACACCACCAATGGCCTTAATTTCATACTAATCCACAAATATCCAATCTCATTACTAAAGACAATAGCAGATTCAACGCAAACAGATAACAGAAAAGAATAACTCAGTGACTTGATTTGAAACTTATTACACATCTCATAAGCTTGCATAAAAGTGATCAATGATATCATCCTGTAATTAAAACTCAAACTAATTTTTGGTAAATAAAACAAACTAATTTGTAGTAAACATGCCAAAAGATTGTGCTCTGGCGGTCAAACTTTAAATTCACAGAATTGGGCACTACAATGAACAAGCTTTCGTAGTTGAGTTTGAAAGTTGCTTAAAATGACAAATAACAACCATTGGCTCGTTCAATAATTTTTCCTCCTTGACATTCCATAAAGAGTAGGTAATTTATAAAAACACTTCAGAGAGGTGCAGGATTGGATCAGTTGAGTATTAGAAGATTATTTCTCTCTTTTCAAAAGATTCAACATGCTGAGATTTTCCACTGACCATACCATAGCAAATAAGGACAGCTGCTTATGTGTCCAATGATGGCAAGTGAGCATAGACTGTACATAACAAGAAAATCACCTAAGCTAAATGAACATGGAAACCAGAAGTACTACAATACGAGTTAAATGTGTTTTCAAGAGAAAGACTAGGGATGACAATGTGAATGGAACCATATATATGGGTGATAGTTTTTGGCAGCCATCGTCATCGCACAGACACCTGGGAGGGAGATAAACAATAATACGGTAAAAAACCAAAATTTTCAGTTGGGCAACTGGCTTCTTACACCAGAAAGTTTTCAAATTTCCCTAACACGGAGTAAGAGCTAGAGTGACATGAAGAATTTTGAGTCATGCATAGAAGCTCCACTTGAAACCTACTCATATATTACCAGCATTACAGAGTGATCATGGAGACAGAAATCAAATTATCAATTTTTTATTTCAACTTAGCGTTTATATCATACTAGTACCTACACAACCACTGAAGATCAGACAACACAATCAACATTGTAGCCGAAAGAGTAATGCGTAAGCAAGTGTTATATCAGACGAATTGGTTACTTGAGAAATTCAAGTTAAAGCAAAGGTCAATCCTTTTGGATAATGACTCTATATAATAGTCCAAAATACTTGGCGTCGCTTAACGAGAATTCGACATAAAGTACTAAATTCAATTCCTAAGCCTAACTCCTCAGCAGCACAAATATTAGGGATTACAAATAAAACCTGAGCCTTATCAGCGAGTTGAACCACAAGGCGACCAACAGGGAGCGGAGACTCGTAGGTATAACTGTAATTAATGCATTCAGATCGCATATAACGCGACAAAACACGACCATCGGCGGTGAGACCGGCGATGGCGACGCCGATGTGGTCGTCGACCTTGAAGATCTTACGCTGGTGAGAGGAGAGCTCGGAGTTAGCTTTGTTAACACACGCCAGAACCACGTGAGTTTTAGATCGGAGGCCGATGGCGGCAGAGCCCTGCTTGACGGCCTCCATGGCGTATTCCACCTGAAAGAGCCTGCCGGCGGGGCTCCAAGTGGTCACATCAGTGTCGTACTGGTTTCTGAACATTGTTCTTTAGCAATCTCTCTTTCTCTCGGGAGACGTCACCGTTTTGTGGTTCTTCACCAGAGGAACTGAAGGGAACTATATTTATATATATGACTTCTAAGCGTCTGTACTCAAACAGCTTTGGACCTCGGTGACTTGTTGCAGAGGTTAGAGGAAAGGCAAAAGGCAGTAATAGGAGAAACGGGTTGTGGGTGGCTGGGTAGATCCGGATCCGTTTTAGAAACTAGGCTTTGAATGGTTATGATTTGATGTTAATAGGCTCAAAGAGGGCTTTGAAAGAAGGCATTTTGGGGGTTCTTTTTGGACTGAATCTGGCGTGAGACCTTGGCCACCGCAAGATAGAATTAGAGCTTGACTCTCAGATAGTGATGAGCAAGGTTTTGAAATCTGAACCGGACGTTGAATCGGAGGCCTTAATAGTCACCGGTTTGACCAGTTCGACCATCGGTCGAATCGGTGTGACGCCATAATTACGGAATAATTATATATAATATTGGTAATATTAAAAAATAGAAAAATATATCAAATAATATAAATTTCTATACTTCTGTTAGATTGTTGGAGAAAAGGTGGGTTTAACTTTTGAAAGAATTAAAAAATACATGAAAGAAAAAAAAAGCAAAATAAAAAAATTCATTGAACCAGTGGCCAACCGGTTCGACCAGTCTCAATTTAACCGGTTCGCACTGGTTCAATTGAAGACTGATTTTTGGGAGTCACTGAAACCGGATAGCCGATCGGTCACCGGTCGAACCGGCCGATTCGGTCTGGATTTCAAAACAGAGGTGATGAGGATTCTGTCAGACTCTACCAAACGCACCACGTCGCAAAATCCTCTCATCATGGGCATTAACGAATTATTAAATCGCAACTGGGTCGTTGTTTCCTGTCATACTTATCGTGAAGGAAATTGTTGTGTAGATTGGTTAGCCAATTTTGCTGTTAATTTTGCAATAGGGAGGACCACTTTTGTACGTGCACCCACAAGGTGCACCTCAATCCTCACAGAGGATATTATTGAGATTAGCCTCCCACGTTTAATAATGTAATTTGTAATGTTTGTTCCAAAAAAAAGAAGACATTTTGTCAATTGTACAATGAACAGAAGGAGAGTAATAGGTCAGGCTCACTCGAACCTCGAACTTGATGGGACCAATTAAATTTATTATTTTTAATTTTTAAAAATTCAAAATAACCTTATTTTTGCATGATGTCGTTTTATGTAAAAGTTGCAGGCTTCTACCCAAATAGCTTAAAGCTAACTCGAAGCCTGAAATTAAAAAAAAGTTGTAGCTCGACCCAACATTTGTTCAATTTGGGCTGGGCTGTTAGGCATTTTTTATAGAAGTACAAAGATAAAAATGTGTACATTCCCCTAGCCCTATTCTGCTGCATAATAGGGCCAGGAGAAGGGGGACAGACAATCGGGGTGACATCAATGACCATACTCAGACTTTGCAAGACAAGAAGTCTCGTAAATTGGATAAGTCAACTTTGACTTTTTAAAATAATTATTGTGAATAAATTTATGAACAATATTCAATTTTTTATAAACATGCAGAGCCCCCACTTTTGATCCTGAGGATCTACTCTTTGATCTTATAAAAAATAAAATGAGGCAAAATAAGATTTATTGTTAACTTTTGTAAAGAATAAAAGAGGACAAAATAAAGCTCCCTTACTAGAAAAATAGTTAAAAATTATATAAATAGTTTAGTAACTCATGGCTTTAAAGCAGATTGATGCACAAAAGTAGTCTGCCTTACACTTTTGTTTGGTTTAAAGGCAAGCCTTTAAGCATGAATTGACTTGGTACTCACTAACTTTAAAGCAATGAAAAGTAAAACTAAAAAGATAAAGGAAAAGAGAAAATTAAAAAAAAAGTAGATCAATTAGAATGCGTTTATGATAAGATCTCATCTTGACTAATTATTTGATATTATTTTTTTTATTTTTGTGCTTAAATATTAAAATTAATGTCTGTTTTATTTTAGGAGATGAAAAGTAGAGATTGCATCAAATTGAGACTCTATTGATAATAATGACAAATTTTGAATAAAATAAAGAAATTGATGCAGTGGATAAGGCTGATCACTTGAAGAGTTAGAATTCGACTGAAAGACTTCCCCTTGTCCTTATCATGAAGAGTTTGATTTGAATTCGTTTTAGATAGACATCTTTACAAGTTAGAGTTAAATTATGATTAGATTAGAAAATTCTATAAAAAGGACGTTTCTCACAACAGAAAAAAGGTTTCTCGATTCTTACGTTTTTTGCAATTATTAGTTTTGTTTCCTGTTTTTGTTATTGGAGCAAAAGTCATGTGTGGCTAAACCTATCCTTATGATTCAAAGGGATTCTATACTCTAATTGTAATCTTGTGAGGTTTTGTGTTTCAAACTTTTATTCACGTTTTAATTTAAGTATTTCTTATTTTAAGTTCTCATACTTCATGAATAATTAATATTCGTTTAATCAAACAATTTAATTTAATATTGATTTTTCTTTTGCTCTCCAATAATTCAATGATCCATAATTGTCATAAAGGAATGGTGCAAGTAGCAAATAGGTTATTTATGAATTTTCATATTTAACTTATAATAAACAAGAAAACTAAATTGAATAGTTGCATCTATCTCGATTATTTAATTTAGGATTTAGCTTTTTTCACATAGCTTATTGCTATCATTTATTTGATATGGAATGCTATCACACCTAGTCAATGGATAATAAGTTTTGGTTTGGATGCTAGGTTTGAACAAATTAATTTAGAAAAATTTGAAACTTAGTACGGCTATCCTAATGTGTTTCGAACTAACTGCTTGAATCGTGAAAATATTATTTTTAAACCAATGATTAATGTTACAATTAGATGAGATCTTTCCTTTAAATTAGAGTTTGGTAATCTTGACTTTCTCATATTTAAATTCAGTTGATTTAATTTATTTTCACCTTATTTTTAGTTAATTAGTTTCTTAATCAACAACCCCCCCTCCTATTTAATTTTATTGGTTGAAATTAAGAAACTAGTGTTCAGTTCTCTAAGGATTCGACCTGATTTTACGATTACTACAAAAATTTGGAGAATCGTATTATTTTGGGGGTTTTGACAACTCGACCAGTTTACTTTTGGATGCTTAAAGTCATAATTGTTTAAGATGCTCCTAAGTTTTATCCCAAAGAGTATTAACTCATCATGCACCTATGCATAGTGGTGAAGCCAGGAATTTGTTTCAGGGGGAGCAAGGTATATATATATATAGGTTTTTTTTAATCCAATCCACCATGGGCAACGACATTCTTTTAGTGTGGGCAACCTCTATATATATATATATTTTCTATGTAGCTTCGCTACTGCCTATGCAACAAGTTGATTGTTAGCTGAGATTGAGAGCTTGTTGAAGACGATGAAAAGTGGAAGAAGATAAAACTTTAGCATTAGATCAGTAGAAGCGATATATCGAATGTAAAGAACTTTGCAGGCAACTTTATAATTACTATAAGTCTTTTAGCATTTTCTTCTTATAGTTAGCTTAATTTTTAAATATGTAGTACTTAGTTCTTCAATATTTTACTTATTTTCTATTTTTATTTTATTTTTATTTTTTCATATGGGCCATTTAGAAATATCTTTTCAATAAGTTAAAATTAAGCCTATGTATTATTAGATCTCTCTAGACTCAGCGTATCAGCAAAATTTATTGGATTGGATTGTTGCTTAGTACGGGCACGAAATACTAGATATGAAGCATGAAAGCAAGCTTCAATATTAATACACTATAGGCAATGATGCAGCCAGGAATTTAAGATAGGGGGCCCAAATAAAATATAAATTTCACAAAAATTTTCATATCAAAACTAAAAAAAAACAAAGTTTTATTAAGAATATAAAATAGCTAAAATTACAACGATTCTCGCCTACTTTTCATATATTGAAATCTTTTCATAACAAGATCATTGTCAATATTTGCAAATACATCTCTTTCAATG
>JANKOE010000006.1:2315095-2360143 GCA_026284465.1 Erythroxylum citrifolium | reverse complement strand
ATATATATATATATATATATATATATATATATATAAAAGGGTTTTCTTACCTTTCCACAACGTTTTTGGTACGCTTCGTTGTCCAAAGTTTGCATCTTCCCTCAACGTCTCTGTTCCATTCTGTTTACCAGTTCCTGTATGTGCATGCCATGTTCCTGTCGTTAAGTGTTCTTTGAAGGGAAAAGATGGGATTTTTTAATACTTCGATGGGGTTTCTTGGTTTTGGATATGGACTTTCCCTTGGACTTTTGCTTGGCTTCTTTCTATATATATTAATATATATATATAATATTAATTAAAAACAAAAAATATTTATTTTTAAAAATTTTGGGGGGCCCAGTGGTATGTCTCCGTCAGTGACTATAGGATAAGCATAAAATGGAACAATTTGAATTCATCCAGAAGAAAAGATATCTATCACAGTTCAAGAAAAACTAGATCTAGAGCAATGCTTTTATATTTAGTTTCTATAACAGTATCAAAGTTGAATGAGAGATTGGATTATTTGAGATATGATGTCAAAAGCCGTTTGAAAATAAACCTTTTTAATAGGTGAATCTATGAATAGCAATAGGTCGACCCATGAGCTAGCTTTGCCAAATTTTTAAAATATTTTTTTAAATTAAAAGCATAAAATAACGTCTTTTTTTAATTTGATCTGGGCAGTTCTGAACTACCCAGATTCAAGCCTACTTGAGGTCTAACTTTTTTGAGTTGTTTTGCTTAGAACATTTGAGTCTCGTGTAATTCTGGGTCTAGACCTAACCATTGAAAATACTTAAATCTGGGTCCATGAACGCCCATTGCCATCTCTAGGTGAATCAAATGAAAACATTAAGAATTTGTTTGGTCTAGTTTAATGTAATCATAATTTATCAAATTTGTATTTATAGTTTCAGGAAGAGATCCAGATAAATATGAGTGAAGTTTCGACCTCAATTATTATATTAAGCTTGTTATTTCAAATTTAAAATCACATTGTCCTCTCAAAATGATTAAAAACACAACTTAAAGTATAACTAAAATGATATTACTTTATTTAATAATTGTCACTTATAGGATGGACTAAGTGTCTCCCCCATCTAATAAAGTCAGCCTTGTTAACGTACTCAGTGTACAAGACTCTCCATTTTGGTGAAGTTTGAAAAGGATCCTAATTTATATGCAAAAGGATCCTAATTTGTATTTTTACAAATAGATTATTTTCATGACTTGAATCTACAATTTTTATAGTCACAAAGTAGCAACTGATAAAGTTGTTCCAAGGCATGCCCTCTAATAATCAATACCGGTTTGAATGATATCAACTAATCAATTATGATTCACCTAAAAGGCTAAAAATACCAGTAAAGTGTGAGACATTAATTTTTTAGTATTAATTAATATAAAATATTGATTTAATTATGAATTATTAATTAAAGACCTAAAAATCCAATAATTTGGTGGCCTTATTTATTAAACAACATGCATGAAGGAAGAAAAGTCCAAATTTAAGTGAGTGGGTCGTAATGATAGGAGTAAAATTGGTACGTTCCTTAACCTATGGAACATGTTTCCACTTTAATCATTGTAAGATGAAGTATCTATAACAAGGTAACAAAGAGATCCTCGTAATTAGGTACTTTGGTTGGTTACATTCATTACTAATAAGACATCATAAGAACCGGTGAAGGAGGTCTTTAATAACATCATAGTCATCGAATTATGTTTAAAATATGAACAATAATTTGTAAAATATATTTTCAATAAATTATTAAACAATAAATAGTGTATAATTTAAGGGTTTTTTTTTAATTTTGAATCCTTGTTAAATTTAATTTCTTTATTTCAATAAAATACAATCGAACCAAATTATTTAATAGATGAGTATAAATATAATTTATTTTAAAAACTTAATTAAATTTGAATACTTGAATTTAAACCTGTTCGAATATGATTAATTTGTTAATTTTAGATTAGTTTGATAAATAACAATTCACATAAACTAACGGGTTCAATTTGTTTAATAAAATGATATTGTTTTGTTTAGAGTGTAATAAGTAAAATAATATTGTTAGAACTTAAAATTTAGTTTGGTCAAGCTCGGACCGAGTTAGACCTATTTTAATTTTTAATCTAAATATTAATTGATAAACTATAATTATTTGAATAAAAAATATCAAATTCGAACTCTATCATAATAGAATTTGAACTTGATCTTATATAGTCCTAAATTGATTTGTCATGACTAATATTTAAAAAATCAGACCGTAAGTTAAACTTATGATCAGATGATGCTTTCTTCTGGAGACAAAATTACCGCTCCAACCTAAATCACAAAACCAAAGATTGAAAGAAGATCTAGAAATTAATGCAACAAGTCCAGGCCTTACCTCAGATACAAAAGAATTAGCAGTAACATTAAAAGAAATTACCACTCCAAAATATCTCCAAACGACAGGTTGTGTGGGAGCATAAACGCACAGCTTGTCAAAAAACAAAGAGCAACAATAAAACATAAAATGACCAAACAAACAAACACAAATCTCTTGAAACTCTGAGAGAGAGATCAACAATGAAAGATTTAAACTCAAACAAGCATCACAGAGACGCAGACCCCTTACATGGCTCAATTTCTACATCTATGGGTTACCCACAATAGTTGCCCAAGGAGAGTCAATTAGGATCAATTTTTGCATCTATGGGTTATATGCATCTATAGAGACGATGATATATGGTGAAGAGAAGATGGTGAAGAGGCGAGATACACACTGATTTCTAAATGAAATCTGAAGGCTTTAGGTTTAGGTACATCTGTATCATCGAATCGGCCGGTTTTCATTGAATCAGTCTAACCGGTTCGACAATACAAATATACCTAAACCTAAAGCCTTGTCTCGCTTCTTCACCATCTCCTATAAACCATCAGGTTTTTTAATAAAGGGAAAAAACCAAAATTACACAGCAAGCAGGGAAAGACAAGTTCCCGATAAATCCTCTAAAAGGATCATGTGGCACCCGATAGGAGGTGTGGCAAAATAAGTGACTTTGACATCAAAGTGACCAGCATAATTGGCAAGCCAGTCGGCGCATCTGTTACTCTCTCGATAGATGTGTCGACGAACAACAGTCCAGTTCCTAGTGAACAGTTCATTAATGGCTCGAACTAGAGAGTTGGGAGATCTGATCCGGTGAACCGGGGAAGATAAGACATCGATCACTGCTGTGGAATCCACTTCAAGCTCGATCCGGTGGTACCCCAGATTCCACGCAAGGGTTAACCCGGTATAGACGCCCTAGAGTTTCGCAGTGAATGGAGTGCACCAGCCAAGGTGTTGTGTAAATCCTCCCTTTTAGTTACCATCACTATCTCAGAGAAACCCACCTGCGGTAGTTACGACCGAGGCTCGTTTGCACTCACCATCTGTGCTTAAACGGAGCCATCCCGTGGGAGGTTGGTTCCACCCGATGAATCGCTCTAGCTAAGGGCGAGGACCTGCGGCCCGTGCTCGATCGTGCCAAGCTATTGATTGGTGTAGAACACCTGCATAAGATAAAATAGGAAAAATGGGTGAGGATGGGTAAGAAAATCGATCATCAAAGAGGGACAGATTCCTTCATTGCCAGAGGAATCAACAGGTAATACCAAATAAGATGGACCAGTCATGCCCCATGGCAGGTCAGTGAGATTGGAGGTTGTGAGTGAGCCACTCCCTCAGGGACATAGTGTAGAAGACATGCGAGACGATGTGAAGAGGGAAGTTGTTCCACACTTGTCGGGCTTTAGCGCAGTCGCGCACGACATGCAACGAGGATTCCACATGCTAGCAATGCGCATAATCACCGTTCGTAGTGAAATGTCGTCGCACTCTTTCTTGGTTCGTGAGTAACTGGTCCTTAGCCAGGAGCCAGAGAAAAGAACGAATGCGTTTAAGGCCTTTCCAATGCCAGATGACCTTCCAGTCCTCGTGAGTCGAGCGAGCTTTGGTGTCCATGATCATGTCGTACGTAGAAGTTACGGTAAACTGACCAGAGTTGGAGGGGCCTCATATCAGTTTATCTGGACCAAAGCAGGGTTGCAAGGGAAGAGTCCCTGCTATTAAGCGACAAATAGAAGGCGAAAGATGAGATTGGAATGCGTCCCATCTCCAAGTACCGTTTAATTCCACGAAATCCAGGACACTGGAGTGGAGAATGGAATCAGGAATGGGAGATATGACATGGGCTGTAAGGGGTCCTGATCCGAGAATCCAAGGGTTGATCCAAAATTTGGTCTGTGCACCATCTCTGACGCTCCACTGCATACCCTGAATAACATGGTGCCAAGTTGCCTTAATGCTCTGCCATATCATTGACCCGCCAGTGGCCTCAAAGTAGGTGGGGGGAGTGGAGACGTTAAATTTGTATTTCGCTGCAAGGACTTGGACCCATAACGTAGTAGGATTGTTTATCAGAGTCTAGCCTATTTTCGCTAGGAAGGCATCATTGGGGGCACGTATTCACCTAATTCCCAGTTTGCCTGTAGCTTTGAGTTGACAAACATCCTCCCAGCTGACAAGGGGAATCCGTTTGGCTTCATTGGAAGAGTTCCAGATAAACTGAAGCATCAGTTTTTCAAGCTCATCGCAAAACTTGCGGGGTAAACGGACAATCTACATGGTATAACTAGGGAGCGCAGCTATGACTAAATAAACCAAAGTGGTAAGGCTGGCGAGAGACAGAAGGTTAGCCGTCCATCCTAACAAGCGTTGTTGAACTCTGTTGAGGATGTGTTGATAAGTCTGTTTGTTGACTCGCTCGTGAAGAAGAGGAATACCTAAGTAGAGACTGAGATCAGACGTCTGGCGAACGCCGAGTGCTCGGCTTAAGTTGCTGACCGTCGAAGGAAGGACATTGTTGGAAAAAAACACTGAGATTTGTCAAGGCTGACGCGTTGCCCCGACGTGGCACAGAAGTCTTGTAAGATCTCATGAATTGTGACCACTTGTTGCGAAGAGGTTTCAGAAAAAAGAATAAGGTTGTTAGCAAAAAACAAGTGCGAAAGCTGCCGCCCATGTTTGCTAAGCCTAATAGAATGCCAGCGGTCGTGTGTCACCGCCTGAGCGATCATGTGCCCGAGGCATTCCATACACAGGACGAACAGATAAGGGGAGATAGGGTCGCCCTGGCGAATGCCCCTAAACGGTCAAAAGGCAGTACTTAGGTGCCCATTCTAGTTGACCTGAAATGGCACACTGGTAATGCATTTCATGATTAGATTAATCAGGGTAATAGGCAGTCCTACGTCAAAAAGGGTATCCTGAATGAAGTCCCTTGACAGTCGATCATAAGCCTTCTCCAGATCCACCTTAAGAGCCATAAAACCTGTCTGCCCAATTTTTCGTTTCATTGTGTGGATCACTTCTTAGGTGATGATAATGTTATCGGTGATCAATCGCCCAGGCACGAAACTGCACTGCGTCGAAGCTACCAGATCATTGAGGTAAGGTTTGAGTCTGTGCACAATAATCTTGGTTATGGCCTTGTAGAGTGCCGAACATAAAGCAATGGGCTGAAATTGAGTGATCGAAGAGGGCGAGGGGATCTTAGGTATAAAGACCAAGATAGGGGATCATGGCGAAATATACGTTGGATAAAAACTATCAAGGAGGGGCCAACCACATCCCATTGCGACTGATAGAAAAGAGCTATAAACTCATCAAACCCAAGAGCCTTGTTAGGAGCCATGCTGAAAAACGCTTGTTTGATTTCGTCCGGTTGCAAGGGATTGCCTAACTTGTCGGACGCTTGGAGAGGTAGGGGAAAATGGCCATGCGGCAGACGAGACAGCTAGCGATGAGTGTCAGTGCAATATAAATTCTTGAAATAATGTTGAGCGACGCTACGGATGCTGTCAGGATCTGAGGCCACTGCGCCCGTTTCATCTTTCAGGGAAGTAAGTTGCACTTGTCGATGCCGGGCTCGAGTAATGGCATGAAAGAACTTAGTGTTCCGATCTTCTTGAAGAGCCCATTGGCATCTGGACCGCTGAAGCCAGTAAAGCTCTTCTTGGCACAGGACCTGTTCCAGTTCAGATCTAAGGTGTTCCTCCAGGTCTCTGAGTGACGTCGAGTCAGTGTACTCAATACTCTTTTGGAGGCCTTCAAGTTTGGCCAGAAGACGGTTCTTCCGGTGGAATATATTGCCAAACATGGTAGCATTCCAATTCTGCAAGCGATCCGCGAAACTGCTAAGATTCGCAGTGAAATCCTGACTGTGGCAGGCCAATTTGTAGTAACAAATGGATGAAAGTCATCATGTGTAAGCCATGCAAACTAAAAACGAAAGGGCTTGACCGCTGGAGGAGAAGGAGGGATCGCGTGCAGAGTAATAAGAACAGGCCGATGATCGGATTTCAAGAAAGGTAAATGGGTAACAGAAGTAGGGAATTGAAACCAATTATTGGAGCAAAAAGCTCAGTCTAAGCGAGCAAGAAGTTGTCCTCACTTCTAGGTGAATGTAGGCCCCGAAAAACCCAGGTCATGTAGATTACAGCTATGCATACAATCTCTAAATTGAGAATTGACACTAGGTTGAGTTCGGGAGCCACCCCTCTTATCACCTATCTCAAACTTGGCATTGAAATCGCCCCCCAAAAGCCAAGGTTTCATCGTGAAACTCACTATATGTCTCAGAGAATGCCAAAGATAATGTTGTAGCGAGTATGTCGGGCTAGCATAAATAGCCGTGAAATCAAAAGAGAGTCGATCTCACTCAATATTAGCATGGACAAATTGGTGGTGAGCAAGCAAGATTCGGACTACAATATCATCTTTCCATAGAAGACAAATACCTCCTGAAAAATCCTCAGCTTCCACTCGATACGAATGGCCAAACCCTAAGTTCCGAATAATGGAAGCCTCGACAATGTTGTTGGCTAGAGGGGACTCAGATCCCGGGTCAGGTGGTCATGACGGGGGTAAAATAGGTGTCTGAGCGGACGAGACCGGGGCTGTAGGCTGATCATCAATAGTGCGATCGGTCTCCATATCTCGACAACCCAATGCCACAGGTAATGGCAACGAGATTGAGTTATCCTGTATAATAATATCGGTATGTGTGGGGATCGAGAAGGCCACATGGGTCAGGTCGTGGGAGGCGGGCTGGGGGTGGATGGGCCAGCGTGGGCCGGGGGAGGGGCTAAATGGCCTATGCACTGGAGCTGCAATGGGCCAAAGGAGAGCACTTGGCCTGGAGCCTGGGAAGAGGGGCCAAAGGAGATCATGTGGGCTGGGGTCGTGGAGGAGGGGCCTGGCGTCTGGCCCATTGGAGAGAGGAGGGAGTGGGACAGCAACGTTTTGGTTCTTGGGTGAGGCAACCCTTGTGGGCCTTTAAACGACACTTGTTTGCCTTTGGACGACGCATCGTGCTGCTGCCTCAGTTTCATGTGGGGCTTTGTTTGCTGCCGCTGGTTTGCGTGCTAGAGAGAGAGTCGTTGTAAACTCCAACGGCTCGATCCTGGGTAAAGCCGCAAACCGCAAGCCTTGGAGATCCACAAGAGGAGCAATCGAAGGCGTATTCTGGTGGAGTGTGGAAGGAGTGGGAGGAGATTGACGCGTACGCTGCAAAACTTGAAAGGGAAGAGGAGCCCCTCCTCCAGCATCCTTGATCCCAAGCAAGCCTCTCAGCTACAACGCGATGGTCTCTAACCAGGCCAACTCTGGTTCTGGAGCTGGCGAATTGGACTGGCCAGTAGAGGAAGCAATTGAAATTTCTGAAGGAGACATCTCCATTATCCAGCGCACCGACGGACTAGGCATTGCCTTATCTCCAACATTCAAAGGGAAACTCGACCAAGCCTGGGCTAACACAGTCATCATTAAATTACTTGGTCGAAAAATCGGTTTCAATCTGCTCAAATCCAGAATCTCTTCCCTATGGAAACCTAAAAGCCACCTGAAATTGATAGACCTTGAGAATGACTTTTACCTGGTAAAATTAGTGGAAGAGGAGGACTATCCTCGTACTCTCACGCAAGGACCGTGGGTCATCGCTGGCCATGCACTCTCAGTGCAACCTTAGTCGCCTGACTTCCGGCCTTCAGGGCAAGTCTCGCCTGTGGTAACCTGGATCAGATTCCCTGAATTATCGATGGCAAGGTACCGTCTGTCTATCCTGACGGCCTAGGTAATTTGATTGGCAAAACAATCAAAATCGATCAAACCACTCAGAATACTCACCGTGGTAAGTTCGCTAGGGTTGCGATGGAGATTGATCTCCACGCTCCGCTCCGATCGGCGGTAGAACTTGACGGAGACCTCATCAAGGTGGCTTATGAGGGTCTCCCTCAAATCTTCTTTTCTTGTGGACTCGTAGGCCATGGTAGCTCTTCCTGTCCGGTGAAGGCCACTGGAACTCCCACCCCCGCACCACCAACCGAGGGACCCCCTCCATCAACGCACCCCCGGCCCCTGCGTCACCTTCTGTGGACACTCCAACCCCCGATCCCCTCGCAGGCCTCATCGCTTCTTCCTCTGACGACCCTAGCCAACCCAAAGCCAAACCAGCAGGTTTTCATATTAACATGTTATTAACTAAAACCGAACTAAACAACTAGTCAGTTTAGATTTTTTTTCGGTCGGAGTGGCCGATCCGGTCCCCTTTTTAAAACCTTGGAAAAGACAGAGAAATAAGAAAACGTGTGAACATTGCAGTTCAAAAACCTCTGTTTCACTCCGTATCTTGTCTCTGTCTTGCAATGGAGTGCCAGAAAGCTTCAGTTCTCTCTTCAAGGAAGCTACGAAGTGGCCATGAGTTTAAAGGGAAGAATACGTACAACGACATCTTTAATGGTGCAGCGAAGCTCGGGTCTCGAGTCGAGGATTACAGAGAGATATTTAGTGGGTCTGCGGCTTCGTCGATTCCGATTCTGGATGTACCAGAGCTGAATGAGAGAATGGGAGTGAATGCACAGAGCTCGAGGGTTGATTACTCAAAGATTTTTGGTGGGTTTGGTGAAGCGGAGTTTGCTATGCCTTATGAGGAATTGTTCGCGAAGCCAAAGAAAGCTCGGTACGTTTATAGTTGATTGCTAGTATTGATCATTGATTGAGGTGTAGAGATGTAGCTTTTTGCATGATTATTTAAAGTGGGGTTGGAGTAGAACTGGAAAAGTATGAAGCTTTTTGGCTACTGAATACTGATATGGAAAAGGAATAGGATCTTTAATGGGGAAAACGAGGTTGATTCTGTGAGTTTAATGTTTAAAGTTTTGGAGTTTTGGAGTTTGAGTTCAATGTGAAAATGTGTCTGATTCGTTGAAATTTGTGAAGCGTCTTTGGTAATCAGTGATGGGAACTATCTCGTCTGGTACTATTTAAGCCCATCCAAATACAATCATCCAATCGATGATGATGATAAAACTATCTTTTCGAAATCTTTTCCTTGGATTTAAATTACTGGACAAGAAATAGAGCATTTTAGCTGCTTTTGCGAGGAAACATACTGATGCTTCTTATTGAATTTTTATCTCATGATGGTGTAAATTGACCAAGTGAATTCCTGCTTTTTACTCTTTTGAGATTTTGTAGGGCTCCAGATGAAGCAAGATTGAAGTATGCAAAACCCGAGCATTCAAATCTTTCAGGAGAGAAAAGAGTTGCATCACCTGAAGCATCTTTTCA
This sequence comes from Erythroxylum citrifolium, assembly GCA_026284465.1. Classification (NCBI taxonomy): domain Eukaryota; kingdom Viridiplantae; phylum Streptophyta; class Magnoliopsida; order Malpighiales; family Erythroxylaceae; genus Erythroxylum; species Erythroxylum citrifolium. Next base: position 2,350,502 of record JANKOE010000006.1, on the reverse strand, counting down.
TTCAAAAGATGATGTTAAACAGTTCAATGTTTCATATAAGAAAACTGGCCTAGATCGTGGTGATATTGGGACAAATGGAACCGCACATGTGGCTAAACTCCATGCTATGCTTGGTTATACTTGCTTAATTGATGATACCCCTCCATCGCGTAAGAATGAATCTGGCAAGCTTGTACACTTGGTATCAATTGATACTTGTTTAAATTCAAAATTCAGAGAGGAATTAAGGCAATGGAAACCTCACTTGAAAGCTGTGTCTGGTCCACAACCCAGAATGATCAGTGCAGAAACCTCTTCTTCAATTCATGCCAAGTTTCAGAAGAATTCAACACATAATAGATCCATTTCTCATGATATCTCATTTGAAGCATTTGAAATTGGCCTGGGTGTACATTCATCAGAAAGAGCACCAGTTTCACCACCTTCAGGGTTATCACCAAACTTGGTTAATAATAATCATGGTGGTTCTAGTCAGTCAATAAAATCCAAGTTTTGGGATGCTAGGAATGATTGTTCTGAAAGTGGAGCAGCTTTTCTTGACGAGGAAATAGATACAAGTTCAGCTGCTGCCACCTCAGTAGCTGCTTTGCGTAAGGCCATAGAGGAGGCTCAGGCAAAGATTAAAATTGCAAAAGAATTAATGGAACGACGGAGGTCTAGTAATGGTTTGAAGGCAGAGAAATTGAGCTCTCCTAACATTTCAAAAACCAAGAACGGAGTAGTTAAAGCGACAGAAGAAACTAAGAAATCAGAAGAAACAGAGGCTCAGGAAGCTTATCGGAGAGAGGATATTCAGAAACAAGTTCCTGTTGACTTCTCAAAGCATAATGCACCAGAAACAAGCCAAGAAACTTCAAAGATTATAAATGAAAGGAAATCTTCCAGTGTTCTAGTAGAAGCAAAGAACACGGAGCTTAAAACTCAAATGCATCACAGGTTGGACCAACCAAAAGCTGGAGAAGTACCAAAAACGTTCTCAGAACTTGCTTAAGATGGCCAACTTATGGCAACAGAATTGAAATTGGGGCAGGTCGACAATGAAATTTACAAGATGCCTTTTACCAATGCAGTTGAATGGAGCAAGAAGATGAAGATAGAGGAAAACACTGAGAAGCCAAAGGAGCATAACAAGACAACAAAAGCACTTAAGGAGGATGGTAAAATGCATAAGTTTGAGAATGAACTAAATCCATTCAAAAAGTTATTTGAATGGAGTATATTTGCAAACATTGTCAAATCAGCCAAAGAGTTCCATCATAAAGATGGAAATGAAGAAAAGGTTATGGTTGCTGATGAAGATGAAGGAGCTCATCATATATCTAAACTGTCCTTTGAGGAGGTTAACTCTAACCCAAAAGATGTTCATGAACCAGAAGAAAATACAAAACATGAAATCCCGAATTTGGAAGATAGCATTGATATGGAGGAACCAAAAGAGTTCCAGAACTGGGTCGAATTTGAGAAAAAAACAAGCTGAAAAATACCATGAAGAAGACGTAAAGATTAGAATGGATGAAGTTACTATGAGTGCAGATGTTGTTAACTGGGAGAAGGAAAATGAGAAGGGGCATGAAGAAGCAAGAAATGATACTGTAATGGGTGAAGGAAATGAAAAGAAGTTAACTGAAGATTATAAAGATGGATTAATCCTAGACGAGGAAGACTGTGAGAAGAGCATGAGGGAGGACGGGAAGATAAATGCAGGTGATCAGTTGGAAGAGGTGAAAGAAAAGAAGTTAACTGAAGATCATAAAGATGGATTAATCCAAGACGAGGAAGATTATGAGAAGAGCATGAGGGAGGATGGGAAGATAAATGGAGGTGATCAGTTGGAAGAGGTGAAAGACATTGAGAAGTCATTAGAAGACAACATTCTGATGAATGAAACTGAAGGGAGAGCAGAGAGAGTTTATGAAAAGGTAGAATCTGAGAGAATCATATTGGAGATGCAGCAGAGCACAGAACATGAAAAGAATTTGGAAACAACGCAATAGGTTTGTGGATATAATGGGATCAGTTTTGAAGTTGTTGATGTGTATGATCAGGATGAAACTGAGGATGTAGTTAGGACTCTTGATGTTGTTGGACACGAAAGGAATTTGGAGGGTACGGAGGTAACTGCAGGTTTAATGACAATGGAAGAACATGAAAAGGAAAAGGATAGAACTGAAAGTTATTCACCTGCAGTTGATCAGGAAGATGAAATGGAGGAAACAGAGAGTGGTGACTGCACTGGACTGGCACAAGTTTTTACTGGTCTTCAGGGGATTAATGATCAGGTGGATACTAGTGAGATCCTTGTCATTGACAAGATTGGTGAACATTTAGGCCAAATTGAATCAAACCTTGAGCAGAAAGAAAAGGAAGATCACATGGAAGGCTACATAGGAGTGTGCAGTCAAGAGAAGGATTTCACAGAAATGCCTTGTGAATTGGATGAGAATTGTGTAGATTCTAAAGAATCTGATATTGTCAGTAATTGTGAAGAAAATGAGAAGAATTCCGTACCTATTCACAGCAACATATGGTTAGGTAACAGGATAGCAACAGAGAATGCTTTTGGTACTGAAAACTGCTCGCAAGAAGTACCTTGTGAATTTGAAGAAACCCATGACGATGTAAATAAATCCGAAGTTAGTACCGGTAACAAAACAGATAATATGTACTTTGACTCTTCCCTTGATAAAAGGCAAGCTAATGCTCACATAGATGCAGAAACAAGTCAAAAATCTTATCCGCTTGAATAGAGAGAGATGACCACAGAGATGTCTAAGGAGAAGAAAACAAATGAAAGCAGTTGTGAAGAAGGGGATGATCATGACCAAATGCTGACAAGGGAGGAGAAGGAAGCTGAAGATAATTTCCAGAAGGAAGTGATGATGGAAAAAGAATGCCCTAAGCAAAAAGAGGCAAAAAATCAGGATATAGAGAAAGAGAAAGAAAGAATAGCTGTTGAAAGAGATATCAGAGAAGCTCGAGAAAGGGCTTTTGCTGAAGCCAAAGAAAGGGCAGGAAGGGCTGCTGCTGAGAAGGCGGCTGCGGCTGCTGCTACAGAAGCTCAGAGAAGGGTGACGTCCGAGGCCCGAGAAAGGTTGGAAAATCCTTCCACTCAAGCTAATCATAAGTCAACAGCAGAGAAGGCTTCTTTGGAAGCCAAGTTGAAAGCTGAACGTGCTACTGTAGAACGAGCGACTGCAGAGGCTAGGGAGTGTGCACTAGAAAAAGCAATGTCAGAGAAGGCAAGAAATAAGTCTGACAGATCAACAACTGATAAGTTTTCAGGTGCTTCAAGAGATGATGGAGCGACATCTGAGGTGAGTTGGTTTATCGATCATTCTTATCTAAAAGCATATAGTTTTAATGGCATTTAAGAATTAGTAAGGGTGAGAATTTCCTGCAGGATCAACAGAAAAAAGGTCAGGGTCCTTCCAGCAGTTCAAGATACCTAAGTAGAGGGGCAAATGATGAGTTAGATCAAAGGTGTAAAGATACATTAGAAAGGAATCAATGGACAGCAGACCGAACTGTATGCGTTCTTCTTTAAAGTTTGATTGAGATCTAAGTTGACTGATCTAATAAAAATAGTTCTTTTGGCAGGCAAAAGCTCTCGCAGAGAAGAACATGCGCGACCTTCTCGTTCAGAGAGAAATGTAATTGATTTTTCAAAGATTTAGAAATTATCTTGCTGTTATGAATTATGATGAGTTAAAAATCCTTTTCTCACCTCTCAATTTTGAATGGAATTTGGCAGAGACTAGCAGAAACTTTGGATGCTGAAGTGAAGACATGGTCAAGTGGGAAAGAAAGGAACTTGCGTGCCCTGCTTTCGACTTTACAATATGTATGTAGCTTCTTTTACCGATTTCTAAATTTATTTGCAGTTGGAAATGCTCTTTAAACCTTTCGGAATAGCTTAGCATGGTGAATGTGTGGATGATAGAGAAATCATTGCATGGCTATCCAAAACTTTGAAAGTTCTATTTACAGTGCCTTCAAACAGCAGCACGACTTACGTTTTATTTGTTTTGTGACGGAATTACCCTAGCGATACGGTTACCGATCATTGTTTGTTGACCACTTGTGTTTGAAGGTCAACCACTGGCTACTAGTTGAGTCAGTGTGTGCTTAATTGGTTTGTTGTGCATGCAGATCCTTGGCCATGATAGTGGCTGGAAGCCAATTCCTTTGACAGATCTTGTGCCTACCGCTGTTGTTAAAAAGGCTTACCTTAAAGCCACTCTCTTCGTCCATCCCGATAAGTTGCAGCAAAGAGGTGCAAGCATACAGCAGAAATATACATGTGAGAAAGTTTTTGACCTATTAAAGGTTAGTAACCATTCATGTCTTTTATTTTCTTGTACAATGGTTATCTTCTCACACATGTTTAGGTCCATCATCAAGCACAATCTAACAGAAAGCTCCACAAACTTTATAACGGAGATGGTTTTTAGCATTGCATACAACTAGGTTTAGTATTTTACTGCTGGCCTGATGCCCCGTCAATTCGACGAGGGCTTCGATAAACTGAAACAACGTCGTTTTGTTCAAAATCCTATCTGCTGCGACCCGAACTGGGACCAGCTCTACCTATTGCCAACCCTACTTACAACATCCTTATCTTTTGGATCAGTTTTACAAACCTTAACTTAAATTACTTTGATCTCAGGAGGCATGGAACAAATTCAACTCAGAAGAACTATAGTCAGTGGATCTACAAAATCGTTTTGTACTTCTGACTTATATAGTAAACCTACAAAATAAAAGAGAAAAATGTGAAAAGCAATCATGGAGATATGATCCAAGTCTCCTCCCCTTTTTAGTAGGTATAGTGTCCTTATTATTGTGATACTAATAAATTTAATTTGTAATTATATATATTTTATGTGGGATATAGTATTATGCATTTCTTGCATATATAAAAAAATAATGAATTTAAAAATATGGTAAGAAAAGAAAATGGCACGTGTTGAAGTGTTGGAAAATAAAAGAAATTCTTTTTTTCTATATTTCTATAATGTATCAATTTTTTGAAAATGATTTAAAAAATCATTCTATTCAAAACTAAAAAAATAGAAACAAATCTCTTATATTCAAAGTTTGAACATATATGTTAAATTGACGTCTAAGATATTTCATTATCATATTTAGGACACATTGACTAATTTTTGGGTTTAGAAATTAAGTACGAGTCTGATCTAAAACTCGATTGAATTATAGGTTTTTTTTTTGTTTTCAAGTTATTTTAGATTTTAGATTAAATACAAATTTATTTTTTTAATAAGTTTTGGGTAAGGGTTCTTGAGTTTTGAAACTTAATTTTTTTAAAATTTGTCTAAATTTGAAAATTTTGAACTTTATTTAAAATGCTAACTCTAAATTAGAGCAATATTAAGTAATGATTAAAAACCTAACTTGTTTAGCTTGTTTAATCATGATAATTTTAAACAGGTTAATTTTTTTGTTTAATTTACTTTAATAATTTTTATTATTAAAAACTGATCAGTTTATTAATTAATCGATAAGTTTCGTAAATTAATCAAGTTTTATGAATAAAATAAATAAATAAATTTTCATTTAACATCCTTTTTTAATTAAACTTTAAATTTTTCGGTAAGTAAGGATAGTCTTTTTAAAAAATTTTAGTTTTATTTAATCTTTAATTAATTTAATAACGGTATAATATTGATTAAAATTTTTAAACTTTAAACCTCTTGTTTTGTCTGTTTAACTTACGGTTTAATTTTTAAAACATTAATTTTAAGTTTTTTTATTCGAACTCAGCGACCAAACTTAGATTTAAACAAGCTTATGAAAAGTATAAAGACAAGATAATTATGGTTAGTTATATATATGGGAATATTATGAACTAAGTTTCAAGTTGGCCATTTCTATACCCAAAGTTTGTCCTGAATTTAAATTCAATCAAATTAATTTTACTTTATTAACTTCAAATTAAATCGGATAAGACCAATTGGGACTTTGAATCATTTTTCCATCCTCAATTGTAGTAACCCTACGTATAGGACACCTCCTAATAAAGAAAAAAAGTACTAATAATTTAAAAACTTAACCGGTTCTTTCGATTTAATTGTAAAAACTTGAGCATTTTAATTTTTCAGTTCTGTTTTTAATTTTCTAGTCCGATTTACTATAATAACTCTTGTTGTTAAAAATATATTATTTTATTAATTAATCGGTTAATTTTTGTAAATTAGTAACTAATTAATTTTTATTTAACAAGTTTTTTCAATTAAACTTCAAATTATTCGATGGATAAGGACAATTCATTTCAAATTTTTAATTTTGTTTAATTTTTAGTTGATTTTATGATAGTTTAAACCTTTTAAATCTTAAACTTCTTATTTTATTGGTTTAACTTTTATTGGGTTTTTTATCGTATAGAACAATTTTAATAAAGAAAATAAATACAACCCCATTACGAAGGAAGCAAGATATGATCCACTTGCATTTAATTTTCGTCCAATGTTCTTATTGTTCTTTCCATTGCAAGCTTACAAGACCTGATAAACGAGGTCCTGCTCTATTTCGTTAAATCTAATCCGCGTGAAGCTACAAATGTGTGGATAAAGTCGGCTGCAACACCATTGAAACATCCATAGTGGATTTGGTGTGGCTTAGAAGACATGGAAAGTGACGAAATTAAGAGAGAGAGAGAGACAAGAATCTTTAGAGGCAATTTCCTAATTTGGCACGAATATGGCTAATTGATGACAGGAAGGTCCTTGGAAACTCCTTCTGCAACTTGCAGGTTTTTAGAAGCTTGTTTGCCAGTATCAGGAACAGGAAGGTCGTGTGAAAGAGGAATTAGTCCCTTTGCTCTGCATGTTTCTACAGCTCCAACGAACATGTCTTCAAGACTGTATTTAAACTCAAACCCCATGTCCGTAAGCTTCTTGGAAGAGAAAACAACCCTCTTTAAGTTCTCATCTACATCTTTGAACCTGTGGACATAAGTTAGATTTACCAATTAGTACGTAGAACCTGAAAGAGAGAAGAAGTATCAAGTTCAGGTTCAGGGGCTTTACTTCGTTGGAACGTTGTACTCAGGGTACTTCTCTTTAAGCAATTTTGCAAGGTCATAAATGCTGGCATCGTGAGAGGAACAAATGTACCGTCCTTTTGCCTCAGGATTCTCGAACAAATATATGTGAGAAATACAGAGATCGTCCAAGTGGACGTAATTGCCTTGCTTTATGATCCCATAATGAGATTCATTTCCTGTGATGAAGAATGTATCAGTAACTTGAAGAAGACCAGTTCTCTGTTATATCAAGAACCCTGGGTGTGAACATATATACCAGTAATGAGTGAAAGTGCAGTTATGAGACTTGGGGGCATGGAAGACATGATAAAAGGACCAACAACCAGAGTTGGTATGATTGTAATGAGATCAATGTTGTTTTCTTTTGCAAATTTCCAAGCTGCTTGCTCTGCCAGAGACTTGGAGACGAAGTACATCTGTTTTTTTTCATGCAAATTTCCAGGTTAGCAGCTAGATTGATAGATATGTTAGTGACTATCAGAATTACATGTCAGGATTTAGAAATGGAACTTGTTAAGTTCCAGTTTAGCAACAAGATCAATAGATATGCTTAGTGACTCAGAAATTACACCTCAGGATTTGAAGTGTTTACTTGTTAAGTTCCAACATGTCAGGATTTGGAAATGGAGTTTGCTAAGTGTCTGTTTAGCAACAGATATGATTAGTGACTATCAGAACTAACATGTCAGGATTTAGAAATTAAGTTCCAGGTTAGATGCCAGATCAGTAGATATGATTGGTGATTGATTATAAGAACCATGTCAGGACTTGGAAATGGAGCTTGTTACAAACTCACCCAGCCTGTCATTTTTACGGACTGAACGAAGTCCAAATCACTCCAACAGTTCTCATCATAAACTGGTTTTTTGTGTTCTTCAACGTCCACAGTTCCTGCAGACGAAGTGAACACTATCCTCCGTACTGTCTTTGCCTTAACGCATGCTTTCATGATATCCAGTACGCCATTAATGGTCGGTTTTATGACTTCATTCTGCAGAAGGATAAGAAAGGAGGAGGATTAATTCTGATGTGATTGATCCACAACTTCATCTCTGAGGATTTCTTGAGAAAATCGTATCAGCAAACTCAAAAGAACCAATAATTAAATGAAAGTTCCCACTAAATGCCAGAATCTTCAGTCACAAACTCTGCAACTTGGAAACTTAGTGCTGCACATTAGAAGAGAGCAGACATGTGACAGGGACAAAATATTGCTGTCCCAACAAAATGGGAACTCACACAATCTTTCCATTTTTTGTTTTCCTATGCAATTCATTCAAGACTCTCCTTAATAAGAATTCTAACCTCAGGATCCTTGGACTCGAAGTCCATGGGCGTGGCTACATGGAAAACTCCTGTGCAACCTTGAATTGCTTCATCGAAGCTTCCTTCCACAGAGAGGTCAGCTTTCCACAGGGTCAAGTTGGTCTTAGCCTTTGGCAGCTCTACTAAATGCTTCACCTTCTTAATGTTATCTTAACAATTCAAAACAGAGTAGAATCAGAAACGAAGAACAGAGTACAAACTGCAAAACTATATGGTGAAAACTAGGAGTCAAACCAGGGTCTCGCACGGTGGCTCGAACAATATAGTCTTGCTCTAGCAATCTCATGATCAGCCATGATCCAATGAACCCTGAGGCACCAGTAACACATACGATCTTGGCTTCTGATCCCATGATACTATTCCAGAGAAAGTTGTGAATCTTAATGTTACAAAAACAGAGTGAAACCGGTTGTATTGTGATGAGTGCTAATCAAATATATATATAAAAACAACATTCTATTTCCATATCTAACACGCTCATACTCTTAGTTAAACCTCCCCATCACGTGACAACCTAACCGGGTCTGCACGTGCGTGATGTGTAGTTGCGGCTGAACTTCATGCTGTCAAAGACTGTCACTTGTCCTTGCCCCCTTTTTGACATTTCAGAGCATGGGTACTATCCAATTGGACCGGATTCAAGTAAATTGCGCCTCGAGCCTAATTTTTTCAAAAAGCCCCGAAGCCCAGCTACTCATGCCAAGCAATAGGGCCTTATGTCGGACTTGACCTCGGGCTGTCTAGGCCCGACTCAGCTCGAGACCTAACAATAATAAGGAAAACAACTTCATTTTTGTCTGGCCATGTTGAATTGAGCCTCGAGCCTAATTTTTTTAAAACATCGGGCCTCAAATTAGGCTTGAGCTTGGGCTATCCAGGCTCGACTCAGGCCGACACTTAACAACTATAAGGAAAATAGAAACATTTTTTACTAGCCACCTCAAGCTGGGCCTCGGGCCTAATTTTTTTTAAAAATCAGGCCTCAAATCAGGCTTGAGCTCAGGCTATCTAGACCCGACTAAGCCCAAGGCCTAACAACTATAAAGAAAACAGTGTCACTTTACAAAAAATGACATTATTTTCTATTTTTATTTAAAAATAAAAAATTAGGTCGAGTCAAACTTGAGCTCGGGCCTAGACATAAGCTGTCAAGTCTAGCTCGGACTTGGGTGAGCTTAGCCCTGTCCCACCTATTACCATCTCTAATAATAATAATAATTCAAATTGAGCTTGGATCACAAGTTGTCTAGACATGGCTTAAAATTCGATTTAATTAATACTCAAACAATCTAAAATCCAATCGATTTAAATTTAAAACAAGCATCCCCTTGATTAATTCATTAATCAATTTTATCATCTTTAGTCCTAATTTTATATATAATTCATTTTATTCTTTTGTCACTTCATAAAGCGTTTACACTATTTAATTTGACCGGGTTCAAGTGAACTTATGAGTTTTATTTAAGGGTGACAATAAGTTGAAGCGAGTCTCAAGCTATCTACGATATATACTTAGACCTAAAATGCAGCTTATCTTAAACTTAAACAATCTAAAATTTGACTTAATCGAAGTTAAAACTACATTATTTTAATATGATTAATCAAAATAATGAATTTATTATTTTTAATCTTAATTTTATATATAATTCGTTTTATTCTTTTGTTTCTTTCCTAAACATATCTACTAACTTTTCAACTTGTAAATAAAAAAATTAAAGTGAGGAGGTTAGGTGGCTTAGAATTAAAGGGGGTTGGTAGATAAGAATGTGTTAGTTAATATGATTTTGGTACTCACTAGTTCCTCTGTACTTGTCTATAGAATTCTTGCATTTGAACAAGACCCTCCGACCAATTTATGCCATGAGTGTTTCATTTTGTAAGGAATAAAAAAAGATTGTTCGTAATCAGGACGGATTCAGAAATTTTTTTGAGTTGAGGCAAAATTTTAATAGGGACAAAATTTTATTTTTAATGTGGACAAAATTTTAATGGAAGTAAAATTTTATTTTTTTCTGGGAGCAAAAGTTTAAGTAATAATTTTTATAGGAAATTTGTTGCCCACTTGACCCCAATGTAGATCCGTCCCTGTTCGTAATATATTATTATTAGATGAACAGTATTTTTATATCCCCTTTTAGGACAATATTTCATAGCCCCTAATATAGTAAGGAATAAAAGTCATATCTATTTCTATTCCTAACTATATTCATTATATTTTTTTTTACTATTCCACCAAGAGAACCCAACACACTCTCAGTTTTTCCTTTACTATGGTTTCTTTTTTACAATGATTAGGACTGAATCGGCCTCGGCTTAGGTACTTACTCTAAAGTTCAATCGAGTCTGATATTATTTCACTTTAGAATTTAAAGCTTTAAAATGAATAACTCGAGCTCAATTCCATCATGAAACTCAAAATATTGTAAAAGAAAAAACTCGAATTTAACACAAAACTCTATCATCTGGTGCGTTGACTTTAGACTAAACCAAACCAAATCAAGTCATAATGTGTTATTTTTGCCAAACCTAATTGCATTTCTTTAAGGTTATGTTTGGTTGGGAGTTTCTTAATAAAATAGAATGGAATGTAATATTATTTCATTGTTTGGGAGGAGAGTTTATAATAGAATGAAATTGAATGAGATTGAATAGAAGGATTTCATATTATATCTCATTTTATCCTAAACAGTAAAAATGAAAAACCTCCGATTTGTGGAGTTTATGATGGAATATAAAATGATAAACAACTTTATACTATATTACATTATAAACCGTTCATCCAAACAATATTTCACTATATTGCATTATGAACCCTTCTATTCCTCCCAAACAACAATTTTCTAATATTATATTCATTTATATTTCATTCCATTCCATTCCATTCTGTTAAAAACCTTACATCCAACCAAACATAGCCTAAGTAGTGTAGTTGAGTGAAGCATAAACAAAATTTTTTAAAAGAAAAAGAAAATTAAACTTCTATTTTAATAAGGAGGAAATTGTATTCACCGTTTTTAATATTGGATAAATCTTTAAATATAAGTATTAAAATTTTATAAGTAGAGTTATCTCACATAAAAAGTGATAAAAATAAAAAATTATATATAAAAATGAATTATAATTTATTACTTTAAGATTTTACGTTGAAATATTGTGTCCTTAATTATATACAAACTTATTTAAATTTAATTAATTTCTCTTTAATTATTTCAAAATTCTTTATTTATATCATAGTTAATTTGGCGAATTATGATACTCTGCAAGTGAATATAATTAATAAATTTAAATATGATATATGAAAATTAATGAAAATTTTAGCTATGAGTTGATAGAGAGTAAACCTTTTTTCACGTTAAAAATATACAAATAAAATGAAATCCGTAAAGAGATAAAATTTATCATCAATGAGATTTCTAATATAAACTTAAACTCTAATATTGAAAATTATTTTAAATTTTCTTTCATAAATATTAGACCTCAAAATTACTAATGTTGGAGACACTTTAGTATCCGTATTAAATTGCCCGACCTTAGGCTCGACACTTATAACAAAAAATGACTCCTTTTATTTTTATTTTAAAAATAAATAAAATAAGTCGGGCATAGCCAAATCAGTTAGGTCAGTCCTAGTCAGGCTTAGGCCCAATTAAAGCTTGACTCATTGCCATCTCTAATTATACACTTTAAAGTAGATCAGACGTGATTATGATTTTAAATTGTTAGTTTGTCAAAATTTTCCTGAAATGTATAATTGACAAATTACTTTTGAAATTGTAATTATCAAATTACTTTCAAAAACATAATTGGAATATTATTGGTCATTTTTAATGCTTAATTAAAATATAAGACGTGTTAAAAAACAAACAACAAACAGAAGTTTAGATTGTTAATCTCAACAAAGTTAATATAAGGTAAAACACATAAATCACGCAAGTAATTTAAAAAATTTTAGAAAAACTTTAAGTGTTTTAAAGTTTTCGGAAAAAACTCAATCTCTTGTTAGACTTCGATTAAAAAATAATAACGAAATATACTCGTTATAAACATTATACGTGTACTAATCAAATGTTATTTCTATAACTATTCAACAAAGCTCTTAAATTCTAATCGAACTAATTAAAGTCGACTTAAATTACTACTTTATTATAATTATATTAAATTATTGATAGAAGTAAAATTTAATTAATTCTGGTCAATTTAAAGGGTTGATTTGAGTTGTTCATACTATATGTGTTTTGTTGTTATTTTTTAACCGAAACCTAGGAGATTTTTTTATAAAAGAACTAAAAATTAATTTTTTTATAATTTTACTTATCTATAAAATTTTAAAAATTACTTAACTTATGGAGAAAGTCTATACCTTTTACCCTTAAAGCTATATCTAATCTTTTAAGATTTTTATTATAAGACTTTGTTTTAGTTCTACTCAACTACTAAATGTGGGAAATGAGTAGATGATAATGGGCTCCTTAGAATCTGTAAGAGGCCTAAGAACAAAAGAACCCATGTGACATAGAATTAAGATAAAGTGCATCTAGCTCTAGTTGATATGTTTTACTTAAATTAGACAATACAGAGTTAATCACATTTCTAAAAAACTAAAAAAAAACATCAAAATAGTGAAAAAAAAACCTATGTTTTGTCTCAAAGGAGTGATTTAAGTGGTGAAGTCTATTAAAAACTTTTAAAATTAACTCGCAAAATAATTTATTTAAATATATATAATATATAAACTAGACCAAATGTGCCTCTAAATTAAGCATTTCAAATCAAGTTTGGCAATGGGTCAGAAGACCCATGTCCTACCTGAAAATTTGTCTTCGGTCTAACCCCAAAGCTTAAGACCCAACTTATGTGTATAAATTTAAAAGTGACTTCATTTCATCTAAAACTTTTAAGTTTTGGATTATACAGTCTAAATTTGAGCATGAATCAAAATTAAAAATTTATAAAAATAAAAAAATCAAACCGTCTTTGAAGCTTAATCAACACAGACTAGATTTATTAAAGATCGGATAAGGTTTACGAAGCATATCTCAAATATTGATCTAGGGATGGCATTTGCGCCCTAGCCTATCCTAAGGTCAATGGACTAACCGTAGATTAATCGGGTATTAGACCGAACATCGGCCTTATTTTTGAAAAAATTGGATCTTGAGTAAGAGCCGGCCTCAAACCACTCAAACTCATACTTGTCTAAGGCCTAACAATAAAAAAAAGACATTAAATTTTGTTATTTTTAATTAAAAAATAAAATAAAGTCTTTAATCGACTTACAAATGATTAAAAAAACACATAATTTAAGACATTCATGAACTTTTTACGCGTAACTGAACGGTGATCCATCGGCATATTTATCGTGAGAGCAATCATTGTTCAAATTGGCTAGCAACATATGCTGAGTATTTTGTAGTAGGAACTACTTTTTTTGCCATTCCACCCATCATGTGCGATATTATCCTTTTAAAAGATATATAGAAAATTTGTTTCCTAAACTCTAATTGATTTTATTTCCCCTCTTATATTAAAGAAAAATAAACTCATTTTCAGTGGCTGAGGCTTTCAGTTGTCGGAGGGACAAGCACTCATCACTCGTTAGTCGTTAGTAATGAGATCTCTCGCTCAATTGGGTCCTTCGAGCTTGGACATGTCAGGTCCATTAACACGCTCAAATGTCTGAGATCCACAAGCACCGACTTTTCAATGATCCATAATTACGACCTTTTTCAACACAAATGTTTTATATTAAAACATCATAATTATATTAATTATTTAATTTAAATAAATTATTTAATAAATAGTAATTTTAAATTTAATTTAATTAGCACCAGTAAATTTCAATGTCTCTACCGCGCCTTCAGATCTGCTGTTCTCATTCTGCTGTGACCCCTCTACCGCACGCCTTAATAATTGTTAACTTGAATGTGGACACGGTGTCAATTAGGGTTGGCATTTGCGCCCGAGCCCAACAAATCGGGTCCAAGTTGACTACACTGTAGACTTCATTAAAAAAAAAAATTGAGCCTCAAATCGAGTTTGAATTAGGATTTTTCAAGCTCGGGTCAACTCGAAGCCTAACATTTTTTATTAGCAATTATAATATACTATCTCCCGTCATTTTTATTTTTTATCCGCTCCTTTAACTTTCCGTACAATTTATTAAGCAACGGTGGGAACTGTGTTTCGTTCACATGATCTCCGTAATTTACTGCCAAAAATTGTGGCTGTTTATGGAGGAGACAGCAGACAGAGTCGGTTCACATGTGGGGGCACTTAAAGCTCAAAAGGACTAACAAGCGCCACCTTTATTAGGAATTTTCTTTGTTTTTGTTTTATTGAAAATACAAAAACTCATTATTTTATTATTATTTTTTATGTTGACAGAATAAAATTTACACAAAGAGTACATATATTTATTTGATAAAAAATAAAATAATGAGTTTTTAAAAAATATTAAGCTATGCATAAACTGTGTAAAAAATTAAATAAATCACATGTAAATTATCCTTAATTCAAAATTAGTGTAATTAAAATTGAAATATTCAACCTAACCTAATTAAAAGTTCTAAAAACTTAAAAATTAAAACAAAATGTAATATTAAATTTATATCAAATTTAAATTCTACAACTTAAAATTAATCGACGCAAGTTCAAATCACGAAAATAATCTCTTTGTAAAAATAGAAGAATAAGGCTACGTACATCATAACCTTCATCAAGCCTTTACAAAGCGGAGAGCCTAAAGTATTATATAAGTTGACTTTTAAACTTAATATTAACCGTTAAATTAAAATTAGTTGGTGAGTATAATGGAAAGTGGCTCACTAATACCACCATTGTTACTTCCACTTTGGATAGATTTTGTGCCAACCAACTCCATTTTTTAAATAAATAAATTATTATTATTTTAAAGTGAATTAAATAAGCTTTTACAAGTACAAAGATTTCAATTATTTTAAATAATTATTCAATAAACTTACAAATTTAAATCAAAAAAATAGTAACTACAATACTTAGTCTAATAATACGTAACTTTAGCCTTATCTAACAGAGAGACTGTTTCTGATAGACAAATATATAATGTAAAATATTGATAAATTCTAATAAAATTTAAATTCACATTTATAATATAAAATTTTAGAACTCAATAAATTTCAATTCAAAACTTAATTTTTAAAGTCAATATAAATAAATGAAATAACTTTTAATAAATAATCTAATAAACAATTAACATTTTATAATTTTCTCAATTATAGCTTTTTTTATAAAAAACAAAGCTCTTGCGACAGGTGGGTGTGATTTTCAAGGTCACAGTCATGTTTCCTGAATGCCCTGAACAGCGCCTGGACATGCGCTAAATTTGCGGAAAGCTGTCCAATCACCAATGACGGTGGAGTTTTATCGGTCAAAAGAGTTAAAAGCTTTTCAACTAATCCTAATGAAAAAGATTTAAAACTATTCTTTTATTTTATATCATAGCTTTTGGAAATTTGTCATATCTTTTAAGTAATAAAAATTTTCTTTTTGTAAAATTACAAACAGAAAATTGCGTATATTATGATCTCCTCATATTTTCGTAAAGTGAGAAATCGGGAAGTCTTATGTATTGGATACGTAGGGAAATTCGAACACAGGACCTTTTAACCCTATACCCCCTACTCCGCCAACTCGATCACCTCCTCGGGGGCCATTAACTTATACTACTTATTCTTTGAATACATATTAGATAAATTATCAAGGACATACTAAAATTTGCAAATTAATGATAAAAAATTTTGTAACTAATTTTAGTGATTATTAATGGATATTATTATCATAGATAGTAAATTATTAATATTTTAGTAAAATAAGATTTTACTTATTTGATAAGAATAGTCATTTAATTTTAGTAATTATTAATGGTTATTATTATTATTACCATAGATGGTAAATTATTAATATTTTAATAAATAAAATGTACTTATTTAATAAGAATAGTCGTTAATGACCATTAAATGTTGGTTATGTAGTCGATTGAAGTGATTTACATTGTGAATTGTACCTTTCAACTTCTTAGATTGGAAGAGTCACAGAGAAACTATTCCTTTGAGCTTACCAGGCATCTCTTGTAAAGCTTATTACTTTGCCACCTAATGAAGGTAAGTGTTGTACTATATTCTGCTTTCTGTGGTTCGCATCAACTCTACAAGACCTTTTGTCACCATTTCACTCGTATGTCTTTACAATGGACATTTATGGCAATACACTCTGTTTTTATTTCTGATATAATCTCTGTTTTTGGCAGAATTAATCTGTGAAAAGCTTATGCAGTAATGGGTCATTAAACGCAATTGTTGCTGAAGAAAATAGAGGAAGTGTCATTTTTGGCCTCTCCACTCATTTCATAAACAGTTGATAATTGACAACCACAATCTACTTCCAAGCACTTTATTATCTCCTGGAAGAACTTTAAACCTGCTAACAAGAGTTCATTCCATTGCTGGTTTTTCTGATTTAAGAGGAAGGAGAAAAATGAGAAAGATGAAGCATTTGGGACTGCTCCTCTTCCTGGTTCTTCTCACTCAAGAGCATGGGATATTTCATCAAGTGAAAGGAGATGATGGGTTCATAAGTGTCAGAGGAGTGCACCTTATGTTAAATGGAAGTCCATTTTATGCAAATGGATTCAATGCCTACTGGCTCATGTATTTTGCAGCTGACCCTTCTCAGAGAAACAAAGTCACATCTGTCTTTGAAGAAGCCAGAGCACATGCCCTTACTCTTGCAAGAACTTGGGCTTTCAATGATGGTCAAGATAGGGCTCTTCAATCCTCACCTGGCTCTTACAATGAACAAACTTTCCAGGTCAATATTTACTCTTTTTTCTTTTTATGTGGTTCTGATTTCCTCTGTTTTTCCATGATCTGGTTTTGCTCTGTTTTGTTATGTTTCTGAAATGCTCTGCTCATACTTTCATTCAAAAAGGGGTTAGACTTTGTAATATCTGAAGCAAAGAAATACGGGATTAAGCTGATTCTGAGTTTAGTGAACAACTATGAGAACTTTGGAGGTAAAAAGCAGTATGTGAACTGGGCAAGAAATCAAGGGCAGTCTGTTTCTTCTGATGATGATTTTTTCACCAACTCTGTAGTGAAAGCCTATTACAAGAATCACATCAAGGTGACTCATTTCTCTTCTACCTTCTCCTCTGTTTCTTTTTCTCTATCTGCTCCTTTTCTTTGTTTTAATGTATGGTTTCTCTTCTTCTGTTCTGTTTTCACTCACCCTGAGACTACATTTAAACAGCTCTTTCAGAAAAATAATTGTTACAACTGTCCCTCAAGGACTTGGTAGAAATTTTATGTAGTAATTAAAAGTTTGTTTCTTGTTCCTTGTTTCATAGACTGTCCTCACAAGGCGTAACAGCATCACAGGAGTTACTTATAAAGATGATCCTACAATAATGGCTTGGGAGCTTATGAACGAACCCAGATGCACCTCAGATCCATCAGGAAGAACCATTCAGGTTTTGATGTTAACTGTTTTTGCATTTGATTTCCATATAATTATTCCGTTTTCATCACATTTCTGGTTGATGTTGCCACTAAAAAGAACCTGTTATGGTGAATCATTCATTTCAATTGCATGAGCTTCTCTGTTACGATCGTAAATACACAAAATATGATAAAAAGATGACATCTTTTTGAACCTTCTCGAATCTGTGACAGAATTGGATTACAGAGATGGCTTCCTACTTGAAATCCATAGATGGGAACCATTTACTAGAAGCTGGATTAGAAGGGTTTTATGGACAATCATCATCTCAAAAACAGCAGTACAATCCCAACTTTCAGATAGGAACAGACTTCATAGCCAACAATCAGATTCCTGGAATCGACTTTGCAACAGTTCACTCCTATCCTGATCAGTGGTAATCACTGGAAAAACATTGGAATCCTGTGGTTATGTATTTGTACTCTTAAATTAAAGATTTTTTTTTGGTCATGAACAGGCTAACAGATTCAAACGATCAGTCCCTGGAAACTTTCCTGAACAACTGGGTTGGCAATCACATCCATGATGCTCAAAACACGCTTCAGAAACCAGTACTGTTTGCAGAATTTGGAAAGTCTTCAAGAACTGCGAATTACAATCAGAGAGACCAGTTGTTTGATACCATCTACTCAGCAATCTACTCTTCTGCTAGTGGTGGAGGGGCAGCTGCAGGTGGCATGTTCTGGCAGTTGTTTACTGAAGGAATGGACTCGTTCAGAGATGGGTACGAGGTTGTCTTCAGCGAGAACCCTTCAACAGCTAACCTCGTAGCTGCTCAGTCCCAAAAGCTTAACAAGATTCGGAAGATGTTTGTTAAGCTGCGAGACATTGAGAAGTGGAAGAAAGCAAGACTTAGCAGTGATATGAAGAACCGAAAGAGTTTGAAGTAGAACATTGGCGATATCAAGCATTATACTACGAAGCAACCGAGGATTTTGCTTGTCTATTAGGAGAAAATTACTACCAATACAGTTTGTCTATATAAGATAGAACTCAAACCTGAGCTTTGGGGATTTCTCGTCCCCAAGTTGTCTACAAATTCTAATGCTCATGGAACACAAAGTACTTTTAACTACTTGTATTTGGAAGTGAAAGCTAAAGACTTGTGTGTTTAATTTAGTAAAAAAAAAATGTTTTATTAAGTTTTTATTTTTTAATTTGATTTTCAATAAAATTTAAATTTTAAAATAAATTTTTTATTATTTTAAATTTTGCTTCTCATCATAATCTATTTTATCATTAATTAAATATATGATATTTAAATATTTAATATGTTAATCATTCTTAATAATTATGATTGATGTAATTTAATTATGATTATTATTTAATAAATATATTTTAAATTTAAGGTATAGACATAGACTTCTTATATAATTTAAGAAATTAAAAAAATCTCTAATCTTTAAAATTTTATCCTAGTTTTAAAATTTTCTAAAAAATTCACTTTCTCATACTTATAAAAATAAAGGTGAAATATATGCGACATGAATATTATATACAGACTAGTCAAATGTTATTGATATGGTAAGCCGATTCAACTATTAAACTCGACTTGAATTAATTCAAATCGGATTTAATTCACAATTTAAGATAATTGTAATAAATAATTGATTTGAGTTATTATCCAACAAAAAATTATTAGTTTGAGTTGAGATTAACTTGTGCTAGTCGTCTTAAAGTCAACGAGCTTAGCCCTAACGGGTCATGAGCGGGTCAGGGTTGTCCAGCCCAACTTGTCCAAAGCCTGATCGAAAGTGCTAAAATGACGTCGTTTTTTATTTTTAAAAAAAGTTTAATAACTCAGGCCGAGCAACCCCCAGTCGGGCCGGGTCATGAGCATGGCTGCCCCCAACTAGCCCATATCTGAGTCCGACCTCACCCGTTGGATAGGTCCGATTCATCATCTTCAATTTAAAGCCTTTTCAACAAGAATTCAAATGCTTATGGCCCAAAACAAGAAAAATTCAAAAGACAAGAATCATAAGCCCATGAAATGGAAACCACAAAAGAACCAATCCAAGTTCCATCTGAATATACAAAAGCCCAAAGACCACAATTTTTTTGAACAACCTCATCTTCATCATCACATCTTGACATCTCTGTGCCTCTCTCTCCACATACAGACAAAAACAAAAAAAATGGCGCTTAGTCTAACCAACAGCTTCCTCCAAATCAACCAACGTCCATCTTCTTCACTCCTGCCCTTAAAGAAGGTAACTTTAAGTCCAAATATCGAAACCCAATTGATAAATTTTCATCCTTTTGATGACTTGTGCTTTGCCTGTTGGATTTTAGGCGAAAGTTGGTGCTGTTGCAGGAAATTACGGAATGCAAGTAAGCTGCAGGAAAAAGGATATACACCCGGAATTCTACCCCGACGCGAAAGTGTATTGCAACGGCGAGCTTGTGATGACCACCGGTGGGACTCAGAAAGAGTACGTGGTTGATGTGTGGTCCGGCAACCACCCGTTTTACCTCGGTAACCGCTCGGCCGTGCTTGTCGACGCCGACCAAGTGGAGAAGTTCCGCAAGAAATTTGGAGAGCTGTCTCAGATTATGGAAATCCCTGTTCTTAAAGGAGAGATTGTGATTCCTTCTAGGCGCAAACCAGCTGGAAAAGGCAAGAAGAAGTAGAGAGAAGACAATGTGGATGGATCCCTGGTTTGGAGGTAATTGGGGGGTTTTGTTCATTGGTTTGTTAGTTATCCGGTGGTTGTAATTTGACATGCTAGTGTTTGATGAAATGCTTATATGAATATGATTAATGCTTGAAGTTTTCTACTTGAAGCTTGTAATACTACAATTGCTTGATTCATATATGGATAAGTCACTAAGAATTGTAACCAAGGAGGATTAAGATAAAGTAAATCTATTTGAGTTCCAAAATTTTCGAAGGGAACCGAAAAGTATGATGGATTGGACATAATGTAACTATATCATTGTGCTTGGACTTCGTTTCACGGTAATGATTGCATCCTAGTAGATAAGATACCTTATGTTCAAAGCATTTCCTACGAAGTAGGGTGGATTGGACAAGGACTTCTATAGATTGGGTTCTTAGTATTTTGTAAAACCTTGTGAAAGGAAATCCTTGATGTTTTTGAATAGGATACTATCTTTAACCTGCCTTCTCGATATCCACAAGCTTGATTTTTTATTAAGTGCACTTTCAGACACATTTCCTTGCCCCTTTGATTTATCTATGCTATTCTCTTGGTCCTTTTTGTTGTTCCGCTGGTTCCTCGGGCAAAAGATGCGTTAGATTCCAATGTGTTTGCTTTCAAACTTGCAAACGGTGTTGGTGTTTCTTCAGGTGGAAACACTTTGATGACAAAGATGGATCGCCATTCTCTATTTTAAAGGGAGACAGGGTGAAATCTGGGAAGCTGAACTATCCTGATGGTTGATTGTTGCAAGTTGTGAAATTTGTCTTGGTGGATAATGGGTTGCCCTGACTGTTACTGAGTGTAGAGTGGGGACCTGGGGTATCACTTTTCTTTCTCAAATATTAATTTTGTCTTGGGATGAGTTTAGTTTAATGAATTCCTGGAAGGCTGGAAGTGTACCTGAATTGAAAGGTAATCTAGGCGATTTCCCTAAATTTCTGCTGTGGACGGTGTGGAGATACTTCTTATAACGTTAAGCCGAAGGATTGAAACTTCGCAAAGTTATGGATGTTGCTTTCCCTGCAGAGTTTAGAGAAAATTGCAACTATGAACTTCCATATCTTGCTTCTTCTGCTTTGAATCATATTGTCAAGCACTCGGATTAGCACATGAAATATCAGAAATATGCAAAATCCTAAGAACTGGGCGTGACAAGCTCTGCTCATTGTACCTTTCCAGTTTCTACATTGACAGGATGCAGTAGTCAGAATTACTGCAGAAACCTTGTTCTGCTGCAGTCTCCTCCTAATGTCTTCCTTCTGTTGGTACCATCTCTGAGAAATAAAAATCCTGGTCACAATTTTCATGGAAGTTCAATGCGAGGGCAGGTCCTTGCATGGATCCACACAAGGGATATAGTCAAAGACTAGAAGAGCAAGCTTGACGTCCAAGATACCTGGAAACAATTTCTGACCTCCATGAGACCTCCCAATAGGATTCAAACCCAGATGAAGTATTCACCATCTGTTATATAAAAAAGAAAGAACGAATCTTATAGGATCTTCAAGAAATTCTTCGATTTTTACCAAAAGTAACAAAAGTAGAAGCAAAGAAACATCAGATTGGAAGTCTTGTTCTTAACGTGATGAACATACAAATATCAGCAAAATTGGATCTTACAAGATGGGATTCATAATAGGTAAATCTCATGTCTCGTTGGCTTCTTTGACACTGCTTATAATGACAGACTCCTATACCCTCTAAGAACAGTAAACAGACTTTCATAAGATTAAACTGTTCAATAGGTACTTAAACAAAATTCAGTCTTAAGTCCGAGCCCGAGCTTGAGCTTGAGCTTGAGCTTGATGAAACCCGATTTCTAATAATTGATCATAACAAATTTGATCAGGATCAAATACTTGCGTTTCGTTCTAAGACTAATTTGTTATCTCTAATCTTTGTTTTCACATCTGGTTGGTTAAAATCGAACCTGAGTTACAAAGATATGAAACTTTTAATATCATAGAAACTTCCATTTCTTCTTGATTAAGCTTAAACAACTTTTTGTTTACCGCAACTTTTTCTAACACTCTTTTCTTCTTTCCCTGAAACTGAAACACTTGCCACTTCTTCATGTAAAGACAATCTCTAGACTACTTTATCCCCAAGGAATCAAGGATAAGCTCGCTTCTGTTACCATTATATCGACACATTGACCCAGTCGATGTCAATCAGAGCTTAGAGTCTTTGCAAGAAGTTTAAAAACTCTCCTAAGTAAAGAAAAAGAACTAAAGATTAGTGGGCAAGTGGCAGAATTTGGCCTCAAGATTCCATTTTTCTCCCCATTATGGGCAACCAAAAGTAATGCTCCTAATTTAAGTAACTAAGTTTTTCTTAAGTCGTCCTCTCCATATCTTGTAAACCATTGACTTCAAAAGCTTTATATATATATAAATGAACTTATAGTAAAGGTTAGATCTTAATACTTTATTCATGTTTCTACCAAAAGTTGAGGATTATTAAGTTGAATGATTGGACTATAAAGCTAAAGAAGAATGTATTTATGATAATTAAGAAAAGCAATTGGAATTTGATCCATATCCATTCTTAAGAAAATCAATTAGTCACTGCAATGGAACCAACAACAAGGTGAACAAATCTAGGATTGAATTGGATTGTCTCCCTAGTGGGCATATACAGCAAAACCTCGATAAATGAATATTCGATAAATTAGTAATCTCGACTAAATAATAATTTTCTCCGGTTCTGACTTGGGCCAATGGGATAAAATAATAACCTCGCTAAATGCATAAGATAATAGTTTTTAAAAAAATTCCTTAAGGCCCACTGAAGATATAAAATAATAATTTATTAAATAAGTATGAAAATTACATATATAATTCATCAAATAAAACACTTTCTAAACAATTTTTATTTCAAATTTTGTGCTTTCCTAAAATATGTATCTATAGTCAATTAATTCTTTTTTTCATGCGAACTGAATTCAATTTCATCTTTCAAATGAGTAGTCATGGAAGATAAGATATAATATATGAATTTTTATATTTTGGTATATGAAATTAAAGAACATATATCTACTTATAAACTCTATACAGTACTGTGTACTTGAAACAATTCACAGCACTTCATATTCTAATGTATCTACATGCACTCTATTTTGAATCATGCTAACTTAAGATTAATAAACTTATTTTTGACAAGATTAATAAATTTAGATACAATACACCATCATTAATTAATTGTTTTTTTCTTTTCTTAGTTACGGAAAAAATTAATTGTTTAATTTGACAAATATAATGTATAAAATAAAAATTATTCTATAAATTAATAAAATATTCATTTATCGATAAATTAAAAACTCCGTATAAGATAATAATTTTTCAGGTCCCAAAATATTCATTTATAGAAATTTTACTGTAATCCTCTAAACAAACTACAAACAACAACATTCAATAAGAGTCCCACAAAAATACAAAATTTAGAGAGGCTCAATAGTACGCAGTTTTAATTGTTGTTGTTATTAATCCTTATTTAACATTTGATTATCCGTACCTATTTTTAACGTGCTTTTATTTTATCTCATTTTATTTTTTACGAGAACTTAATTTGGTAACTCATAAAAAGCAAAAAAGGCGAGACTACCTTTTTTATACTTTAGGCCTATAGAACATTATAAAGTAGGGTTTGCATTATTATTGCTTAGCTTTATCTATTCTTTAAAAGAATTTACTTTAGCTTTGTGTTGGAGACTTGTTTTCCCACTAACTTTCGCTAGAAAGCTTACTTAGCCAAGAAAGGTATACTCTCTTTTCATCTCCTCCCATAAAAAGAGGTTAGTTAATTTTCCTATGCAACTGTTGCTTCCAAAATATATGCAAGGATTTGAAACTTGAACCGGGCATCGAATCGGAGGTCTTATTAGTTACCAGTTTGACCGGTTCAATCACCGGTCGAATCGGTGTGATGTCATAATTATGCAATAATTATATTTAATTATATATAATATTAGTAATATTAAAAAATAAAAAATATACTAAATAATATAAATTTCTATACTTCTATTAGATTTTTTAAGAAAAGGTAGCAAATATCGTAATCACATGTAACTATAATTCATATGTCCCGTATTGTTTCATGGTTTGGGATAGTTTTAAGGTTCACTCCAGTTACAGCTCACATCAACTTTTATTATCCTTTTACCATATTTGTTCATTCTTTTGTTTTTCTTGTCGTTGTGTTCAATCTCCCAAAATTGGCTAGACTGAGTTTTCAATATATCTACCATAAGGTTTCATCTACTACATGGCATTTTTTTACTTGGAATTTCATATTTAATCCATGTTTATTTTTCCCTTTTCGAATTAATTACTGATAAATTCTTCACATAAGAAAATTAAAAATTGGGTTCAGTCCAATTTAGGTTGTGAAATAAATTATTATTATTTAGTTAGTCAAAAAGTATGATGTGTTTAAACTAGTGTACAAAAAGAGGTTGAAGTGTCAATCATGGAGTTGTGCTAATCTATGTGCTAATATGCTGTCTGTTTTCTTAGTTTGTTTTTGTTAAAAAGTTAAGAGGGACAACTTTTTTTATGTTATCTTTATTGTTTGATGATTCAAAAGCTTCTCAAGTTGTTAGTTGAATTGATATTTTAAAATCGTCAAAACTCTATTCATGTTGGAATTTGTTACATCCTTATGGTAAGATTTAATTAAAACTTAAAATGAAAACTAAAGTGTCTCTTTGACAACTCTCAATAAATAAATATGCAAAGTATTGAAGTAGCGGGTCACCGTCAATATCTATCAAATGTTTGATTATTAGCGGCCGTACCAACGGGCTGTTTTGTTCATTGAAGATGTGTCAATGGATTGTTTTTCTCACCGACAATACCCAACGAGTTGTTTTTCTCACAGAAGGTACCTATCGACCGTGCCAACGGGGTACATATATTGTAATTATGAGCTTATTCTTATTAAACTCATCCCGAGCATATTTTAGATTAATTATCACGCATTATTTACATTTATTTTTTCCTTAATATAATAAAAAATGACAAATTTGATTCAACATGACTCTAATTTAACGTTTAAATTCACTTTTTAAACTTGTTTTCAAAATAATATCAATTTAGACAATTCAAGTCTATTAAGTGATAACTTGACTCAGGTTGATTCATTGCATCCTAGATTAGTTCATCACCAATTCTACACAATTGTTTAGTTGATTACTATCTACCTTCACTCTCCAAACCTTTTTTGATGTAATTGACCTTTATTTAGTTGGGTTTATAACTGTAAAGCTTTTGTCAGTAGAGCTTTTTTCTGTAGATCTTTTATGAGAAGAACTTTTTTAAGAAGCTAGTTGACTGTTTGGTTGTCATTTAAAAAAGAATTTTTTTGAAAAAGCTCCATACAGTATTGATAACATAAAAATAAAAAGCACTTTTAATTTTAACTATATTTTATTTTGTAATAAAAATTATTTATACATAAAAATATTATTTAAAATATATTAAATAATATGCAAAACACAATATATTAATTATTATATAATTTCAAACCATATGGAACATAAATAAAAATATATCTAACCAAATCTTTTATATGGATTATAACATAAGTAAAACTAATATAAAAATAAATATTAAAACATATAAAAAGCCAAATAATAGGTTTGTAAGATAAACGTGAAGATAGGTTTTTGGGTATCGTAGGAATTATGTGTAAAACATAAAGACAAATGGGACTAAAAAATAAGTTAATTATTTTATATGAAGCATCTATCCGAGACTTTTTTTAGAAACTTCAAATTTGAACTTCTTAAAAAATTGTATTTTGACTACTAAAAAAGTCATATTTATTAAAGAAGTACTCCATCTGATTCATAATAAGTGTCGTTTTAGATACATTTTAATTATTCAAAATAAGTGTCATTCTTTGACTTTGTATGTATGTTTATAATTTTACTTCCAAAATTAACCTTTAATTTTTCTCACATCTTAATTACACAAATTACACAGATTATATTTTTAAGACACTTTAACATGTAATTAATAAGGGTATATCAGACATTTTATTAACTTTTTTAATAAGTGCGCATTCCTCTAAAACGACTCTTATTATGAATCGGAGGGAGTACTTTTTTGTTTTACAACTAAACATCCATTTTTTCTTAAAAAAACTTTTGTGGCAGAGAAAGTATTTATTAACCTCCAAAAAGCCATCCAAACAGTCACTTATTAACTTCTCACAAATTCATCCAAACAGTCAATTAATTTCCATTTTCGAACGAAAATCTTACCTTTTTATGTTATGTGCAAGAATACAAAGAGCCCACCAAAAGTCAAACTCTATTAAAACTTTAACGGGACGCACCTTACTTTTTCTAGAACATGTAAGCTTTTATGTAAAGTGTGTACCTAATTAACTTAGCATTGGTAATAAAGGATTTGAAGATTGATTTTACATTATCTTTGTAGATACCTACAAATAATCATTTTTATTACACCTATAATCATCACTTAGCATGTATATACTTGCACATGAGCATACTTGTGTTGATAAAATAAGCAAATGACAAATTATTTCAAAAATCTTAAATAAAGACGAAATATTAATTATATCTCAATCTTTATTTCATAACACGATATATATATAATTTTATAATCTTTTATTAATTACGTGTCAAATTAATTATATTAAATTATAAATCAATATATTTAAACATAAGAAGAATTAATAATATCACAACTAATTACAGAAGATATAATTAATATTTTACACATAATTCATAATTTTTGAAAATAATTTACCTTAAATTAAATATGTAACTCAGAATTTATTATACTATTTTGAAATAAAATTTATATTAAGGTGTGCAATAAATTAATAAACAATTTTTTTGTTTTTCTTAGGTGTTTTTTTTTAATCATAGGGAGAAGTACACACAAGTTAAGCTATTAATATGAGAAAGGAAGGAGCTATATCCTCTACTAGAATATCAAAGCAACCCACAGGCGAGTTTCGATACCAATAGATACCTAGATCTAAGGACTTGACATGATTTGCAAGTCAATTCGCAGCTCGATTAGCCTTTCGGTAAATATGCCTAGCTTTCACAATTCGTTCATGGTGCAGTAGTTGTTGGATCCCTAGAATTAAATTAGTGTGAAGCGTACAAGATGTAGTCGCTACCAATAAACTGTTAATGACAGTCAGTAAATCCACTTCGAGTTCTACTCTCCGATACCCCTCATTCCATGCAAGGGTTGCTTCTTTTTCACCTCAAACATAACTAATTAAAATGGACCGACTAAATAGTTAAAAAAAAACTTTATACTTATATATAGCATTAATAGTTGATATAAAGCAGAAGAAGAAAACAACCTAAAGTAAGCGGTTGGTTTGAGTAACTTTACAAGTCAGAAATTAAATGCAAAAGTAACCATTCACTTGGCTCACTCTTGGAATCCCCAGAAAAAGGAAACGAAAATGCATTATCCTGATGAAGAGCATAAGTGGGAAGAACTTATCAAAGTCCTGTCACAGATAACTCAAACAAAAACCGTGACCATGTCAAGAAAATGTTTGAACAACTATATATTGGTAGTTAATTCGGTTACAACTTTATGCCTTTTGTAGTTAAAACAGTTGATGTATCACGTGTTTTCTTTGATCCATTTCCACAACTACTGGAAGGTTTAACTGTCACTTTGTTTTTTAATTTACTGTACTTGTTGGGTTCTTAGGATCAAATGTTTCATGGGGTTTCACCAAATGTCTATCTGATACCATCAAACCAGAGAGTTGAAGCTGTCTCATCGTCTATTTCTCACAGTTCATGAGTATCCCATGAAGGCCTATATTCAAAGATCAGCCATTTCGCTTTTTCCCTTCACTTTACCATTCTTTTTATTTATTCTCTTTTATTCTCTACATGAGACTCTTAGCCGTTGAGCTTTTTCATTGTTAAAGATTCTTGAATTTATTTTTTGATTCAATTTTTTACTTTTTTGTTCGATTTATTTTAACATCTTTTTTGGTTAAAATTTGATTAATTTATTAATTAATCGGTCAATTTTAATAAATTAATAAATTCTTATAAACTAAAATAAATCAATTAATTTTTATTTAACAATATTTTTAATTAAACTTTAAATTCTTCACCATATAAGAAAAATCTCTCTCAAACATATTTTAAAATTTGTAATTTTATCTAATTTTTAGCCGATTTTATAACGGTCTAATACCAATTGAACATTTTAAATCTTAAACGTCTTGTCTTATCGGTATAATTTTCAGTCTGATTTTTAAAACACCGGGTTCAACTTTATTAATATGGTTTAGTTTTTTTATTTATATACCAAATTTTAATTTGCAGATCAGTCATAATTTCGTAACGAACATTCACAATTGTTGCAGTAATATGCAATTGTGGAGTAACTCACATGTATATTAAATAGTTCATATAATATATAGAGCTAAATTTGATTAATGAAAAATAATATTTAAGCACAAAAAGTTAATAATTCATTATTTTAGTAATTTTATAATTATTATGATCAATGTTAGATAAATTATATCATGAACCATTTGATGTCCATAATTAACTTAAATAATATAAATTATAAATTTGTAATAATTACAGAAATTACCGAAGTAATAATCATATAATTATAAATAGCGGCACCATAAATGGAGAGAATGTAAGATTTGTTAATTGTTTTTATAATTTGGTTGATGATTAGCTTAAAAGATATACTTGAAAAAGACTCAATTTTATGATTATTATTTTCGTAGTTTTTGCAATTATTATAATCCATATTAATAAAAATATTTTTATATATGATACATTATTTATTGATGTCATAAATCTTTTTTCCGCATGAAAAATGCTATTGCACATATATTAGATGAAAAAAGCTCCCAAGGGTAGTCGAGTTGGTGGAGTGGAGGGGTATGAGGTCAAAAGGTCTTGTATTCGATTCCTCATACCTACGCTCTCTTGTTCGAGCCCGTCGTACAGGACTTGCCTAGCGTAGAGTATCTGGTTGACGTAATTTGCAGGCTATCGTGTCAATTCAAAGGTTTACACAGTGTGCATTCAAAAGGTAAAGGCTGCGGGTTCCTCCGTTTAAAAAAAAAAGAGATGAAAAAATCCATAGCAGTGATTAAATTTTTCGTTTTATTTTTTAACTTTTTAGTTTAATTTACTTTAATAACTTTTATTGTTAAAATTTGATAATTTTATTAATTAAATTTTCAATTTTCATTAATTATTAAGTTCTTATAAACTAAAATTAATCAATTAATTTTCATTTAACAATCTCTTTTTTCAATTAAACTTTAAAGTCTTCAATAGGTAAAGATAAATTCTTTCAATCACATCTCAAATTCTTTAATTTTATTTAATCTTTACCTAATTTTATGACAATCTAATACCAATTAAATCTTTTAAAATTTTAAACCCCTTGTCTTATCGGTTTAACTTCTAGTTCGGTTTTAAAAACATTAATCTGTAGTATGAGACTGAAGAATTAAATTACATGATTGTTTTGGTGATCTTCGTAACCATTCAATGTTGTTTAAAATATCTTTGTATATTAATAAACAACTTAAAGTATTTAACAATACTTTAGAGAGCATTGACTGTGAAGATCATCAAAACAACAACTCCCTAATTTTTAAATAATAAAATAGTTACTTTCTCAATAATTGAAATAATTTTTATTAAATTGAACTTTATTTTGATTAATTTATAATCGAAAAATACTACATCTCACTTTCACTACTTAATTAGACACCAAGCATGTATGAAGCCAACCTTTTGTATGAATGAAAAATTTTGCAAACCTAGTTGACTTCTGGATTGATTGCAATAGATTCATCAGAACTATTTCACACTTTTGTTAACTATCACTTAATTAAGTTTATTACTTGATTTATAAGTAAAATTCATTTTACTCGTTCGTTGATCGTCACTTAATCGAGTTGGTTACTTGATTTATCAAGTAGTTTATACATTTGATAATTTAATTAGCCCGTATCTGAAATATAATAACTTAACATTTTTCATTAAAAATAAGGAAGAAATACAATATAATTAAAAAGGGCAATTCCAAAGGTCAGGGGTTCGATCCTTGATTTTGGGTATGGAGTAGCCTTAAATCCTTAGGTCAGCTGTCCCACCCTGTGAGGTGCCTACAAACAAGCGAGGGGATTAGTCACTAAATCCGTCGGTGGATACTCTGGTCTAAGAAAAAAAAAAAGGAACTCCTATGTCTTCCCTAGCCTAAAATAAAATAAGAGAGAAAATAGATTAAGTGAAAGACCAAAACAACATAAAACCAAGAGCATCATTTTGGGTGGACCATGGTCTAGCCACACTAGCTTTAAGTTTTTTAATGATAAATGTAAAGTTTCCACTTTTAAAATGGCTAAAGTATCAAACACCAAATCTCCCTCTTTCTAATTTCCCTTATAAAAGCCCTTCCCCACCCTCTCCAAGCCAATAGATCTTACTCTGTAGTCTATATACTCCAAAACTAACACAATACCAAACCAAAGGGAAGACCTCAAACACACACATACACACTCTCTTTCTCACATTCTCTTTAGTTTCCTTATTTTCTCTCTCACTTTCCTTCTCTGCAAATCGTCTCCTCCAAGCAACCACACCAAAACCCTACTACCCTCTTCTTTATATATATTTGTTATACCCTTTACAAGGCAAAGAGAAACCAACCCAAGATGGCGTCGTTTGAGTTTGACAAGGTTAAAGCGGAGAAAGCTGACGCCTTGAGAAGGTACAAGATCAAAAGAAGCTTCACCCTCTGTTTACGTGTAACGGGAGCTTTGGTTTTCCTTTCATGGTCCTTCCTGTCCATTCCCAACATCCTAGGATTTGCCTACAGTTGTGTTCCTCTTCTTAGAGCAGAGTTCTGCATCTTTGTCCTCGTAAACGTCATTGTTTTCCTTGTTTATCGTTCATCCACTAACGGAGGACACGACGCCGGTTTTCAGCCCGATCTCTACGACCAGTACGTCTCTTGTTCTCGTTCTTCTTCTTCTTCTTCATCGTCGTCGTCGTCATCTTTATCTTCTCCTCGATGGAGCACAACCGGCGGCGCGTGCCGACAACTTGTCCTATCTCATGCCCCGGAGATTCCTCCCAGGGACGTC
This sequence comes from Erythroxylum citrifolium, assembly GCA_026284465.1. NCBI lineage: Eukaryota > Viridiplantae > Streptophyta > Magnoliopsida > Malpighiales > Erythroxylaceae > Erythroxylum > Erythroxylum citrifolium. The sequence continues at coordinate 2,318,768 of JANKOE010000006.1, read as the reverse complement.
AAGCTTCAGGTCAAACGAACCGTCCGTAGCAAAAGCGCGGATTACGCTCCACTGGCCAAGAACATGAGTCGCGCGTTGACGGTGAGGAACACCAAACCCCTCCCAGAGAAAGAGGCGAAGCAATTCTCGAGGACTCAGTCGGAGTTGAGTGTGTCGACGGAGAAGAGGATTCGTCAACAAAAGCTCCGGCCATCGGAGACGGAGAATGAAAGACATCTGGTGGTCGACGAAGACTGCAGAGAGGCGAGAAAATCAATGGAGGAGATGAACAGCGAAGAGTTCAGGCGAACAATAGAGAGTTTCATTGCTAAGAAGAAGAAGATTTTGATGGACGAGGACCATGCTCTCATGTCCGAGGCAACAGGAGAGCACAAGACCATCGCTTACGTGTAATTCGCAGTAAAAAACAAAAAATAACCACGAGCTGTAATTACTAATTAGGTGAAAATCTATCTTGATTCTTGATTTTTATCTTTTTTTACCTTACCCTTTTTGTTATATTACTTCTCTTTAAGTTTCCAGCTCGATTGGAATGTACAGGCACTGTAATATTAGTTATATATTTTTCATAAGTAATTTAGTTGATATTAATTATAATTAATATTCATAAAAATTATTAAAATTATAATATTATTATCAAAATTTGAATAAATATTAATGATAAATAAACAATTAAAATTATATCGTAGTTTAGATATTAAAATCTTCTTTTAAATTAGGATTTAAAAATAATTATTTAAATCAAATTTTCTACTTTTTATTGGAGTTCCTCTTCCTCAAAACAAGGCAAAACTTTTTTATACCAAAAGCAATAATTAAAAATTAAAAAACTCAATTGGTTCGGTTTAATCAAGAAATTTTTCGATTCAATTTTTAATTTTTCGGTTTGATTTATTTTAATAATTTTTATTGTTAAAAATTATTCAATTTATTAATTAATTGATTGAAATTTGTAAATTAACAAGTTTTTATAAACTAAAATAATTCAATTAATTTTTATTTAATAATATATTTTTAATTAAACTTCAAATTATCCCATTAGTAAGGATAATATTTTTGAATTTTATTTTAAATTCTTTAATTTTATTCCATTTTTAATCAGCTTTATAATAGTTTAATACCAATAGAACCTTTTTAACTTTAAACTTTTTATTTTACAAGTTTAACCTTTAGTCCAGTTTTTAAAATATTGATTAGGTTTTGTTTTGTACTTGCAATTATTTGAAAAGTTCTAAGGTTTTGGGATTCCAAATTCTATACAAAGTTTATATGATTAAAGGGAAAGGGTTTGGTAAAAAGGAAAAATTCCTAATTTATTTTAACCTAAAATAGGATTTTTTATCATAAGAAACTACACCATTATTAACCTTAATTACACGTAGTTAAGTTATAATTACACGTGAGATTCTCAGTGTATGTTATAATGTTTCACTTTTATACTATTTAATTTTATCCATATATTTATATAAATTTCATAAAGATGTGTAGATAAAATTTAATAAAATATAATAAAAACTGTTTATGTAAACAAAATATCTGGCCCTTATAATTGGATGGTTGTTAACTCAATGATTAGTAGCATTCACAAGAAAGTTGGCCTCTTGAAAATTTCACCAAACGTAATTAATACTCAAACTCTCGGACGAACTAAATTCAGGGGTTCTTAATAATGACCCAATTATGGTCATATCCTTCGCCGGCCTCAAAAAGTTGGCACCTTCAAAAAGGTATACAGGAGCTACTCCAGCGTTCGTGGGCGATCCTTCTCCGGCATGTCTATCGAGAGGGGAACTAGAGAACGGATCGATTGGCCAATTTAGCAGTCGCCCTCAGCCCGGGGCTCTATTACCTTCTGGTGCCGCCAACGGCCCTCCAAGAGCTGCTCCGCCGTGATGCGGATAGCATTATGTATTCTAAAATTTGATTTTGCTTTGCTTGTATATACCAAAAGAAAAAAGAAAATTAGTCTCTTTCAACAATTTCCATCTTCTCCTTTTAGATTTATAAATATAATATTTCAGTCTACACGTTTATAGATATTATTTATTTTGGGTTACTTATTAGGATAAGACCCTCACGATTTTGCTCTTTCTGTATTTGAAAAAATGCATCTATAGGAAAGAGATATATGTATCATTATAAGACGTACTTCGTTCTCCTCTCCAACCGATGTGAAATTTCACAATCCAAAACAGATTATATCTGTGAGTGAGTGATCTGAGCCGTTACAATAAACTCATTCAAAAGTCTTTTATTTTTTTATTATTTTTAATACAAATCATTTGTTAATATCTACATATTAAAAAATATGTATAAATTACTCTCTCTCTCTCTATCGGTTATACTTGAATCTATACTGTATTTTAATTATAAGTTAATGTGCATCTCTTGTGTTTTTTTGTAGAATAATACTTCTCAAAGGAATGAATGCTATTTTGTATTTTCATTATAAGAGAAAACAATTTAGTCTTAGAAGGTAGATAATTAATTGGAGTAACAAAGAAATTAAGGAGCTTCATGTTAGGGATGATTTAGAACCTTTTGACATTTCTTTATTTTGTTGCATTGTGATGCGACATTCAATTAGATAGATAGAAGGCAAACTTAAACTCTTCCCTTCCCTTGTAGGGACACCCAACCACATGTCAAACACTTGTTCTTTGTTCTTTCAATTCACCAATTTTCTTCTTCTTTGTTTTGCTTTATCTTTTTAATATCTTTTATCCTACTTGGTGAGACCCATTTCATAGGTCGAGTGGAGGAGACAGTGGATTGTTCATGGTGGTTGTATTTTGGCCTTTGTGCCTTCTTTCTTGTGAAGATGCATGTGGTTATCCACTTGAAGTGGAAAAAATGAACTAAAATTGAATCTAAAAGTTTGTTACGTTTAGTTCAATTGAGTATGTAGACTATAATAGGTTAGCCGAATCCGAACCAACTCAAAATTTTAATTGAATTTAAAAATTTTAAAATATTTTCAAATTGGATCATTTGATTAATTTAAATTTGATTTATTAACTTTAAATCGAGTCAATTTTATTATTACTGACTTATAAGAATATTTATTTTAAATACATAATTTAAAGACTATTATATATTTTAAAATGGTCAATTATAGATTCTTATTATATAATATAATAATCATCATCTCAATAATTTCAATAACATCCCATTGGGATGTATATTTAATCCGTACATACTTTAAAAAAAAAGCCATTGGTATGGAAATGTTTGTATTATTTGCAAGCTTTCAATGTGTTTTGAGACTCTTTGACTTTAAAAGACTCCATATAATACAAACTTCTTAACTATTTAAGCACATGACTCTTTGTTTGCTTCTCATCTGTTACTTGTCTTCTCTGTATCCTAAATAAGTATCCTCTCCTTTTGCATAATTTCAATTCCATTAGGACATTCAAAACTTCCTATTTTGGTGCTTAAAAATAGGCATGGCAATGGCACCGACACTGGCACTGATACTGGTACTGGTATTAGGACTGGACTGTAGGAAAATTCCGGGACGTACATCACATGTACAGCAGCGGAAACAAAAAAATTTTGTTCCCGGGACTTTCCCGAAACCCAGGATCCAGGTATCGGTATGAAAAACTCAAACCTGAATAGCCAATAGAGACTATCTCTAAAGGTATCCACGCAGAGATCAGAAAACCTA
>JANKOE010000006.1:2293290-2306088 GCA_026284465.1 Erythroxylum citrifolium | reverse complement strand
GTTGCAAGTTTTGGTCTTGGCCTTTTAAAACAAAGTCATCTTGAAGCACTTAATAGGCTACAAAATGTAAAGGAAAGCAAAGGGTGTCCTTATTGTCCGGTTTGGGAATGTGTGGGACTTGTTTGGTACTCCTTGTCTTTAGGCAAACACTTGCTCATTCCACCTCTTTTAATGTTAAATATGTTACAGTAAAGGCATAGGTGAGTTGATAAAAAACTCTTTTAGTTTAAGTAAAGTTGCGGGTTTAAACTCGCCTTTATGTATGCAGTTGTTTAAAACTTAGAATAAACTTACCTGACTTAAGTGAGGATTAATCTGGATTTAGATAACTTAAAAATATCTTCCCATAATTAGAACCGTCCTAAAATACCTAACCGTCCTAAAATACCTTTGTCGCAGCACCAAAAAAAATGTTATCCATCTCACCTTTTAAAGTGTTTTTTCCCCCTTTCTCCTCGATAAAAACTAGAGGTGGCATTTTGGTCCCAAAACAGTCGACGTAAGGTTAAGGAATGAAATTTGAGTTGATTGGAGTTCGAGCTGCTTAAATCATTCGTACTAAATTCGATTCAAAATTTGAAAATAGTCCAAAATATAGACCTATTTGTTTCTCTTATTATTTTCTATTTTTATTTTTTAAAATGTAGTAAAAATGTTTATTTATTTGAGTTTTTCCAATTTTATATTCGGTTTCTTCTAATATTTAAAAATTATAAAAACATAAGATTGGTTTTTATTTTTTTGTTTTTTATAATCTGATTTACTATAAACTAAATATATATTATATATTTTTAAAATTTTAAATTTTTAATAAGAATTATGAATAATTTAATTCTACTTAATAATTTAATTTAAATTTTTGATTAAATTAAATTAAATTAATTATTAATAAATTTAATTATCTTCAAAATATATATATTTTAAATAAATTTTTATTTAATAATGAAGATATATTTAAAAATAAATATTAATTTGTAAATAAAAAGTTTAAATTTAAATTATTCGTTTTAATAAAATAAAATAAATTTATCAATAATTTGTCACTAAATATTAAATAAGAGATTAAAATAAATTTATTCGATTAAAATAATTATCTTTAAAATTTATCTAATATGTAATTATTATCAGTGATGAAAATATAACTACATTAACATTAATAATTAAACAAGTTTTTGGTTTTACTTGAAAGAAAATAGAAAATGAAAATATATAAAACTGAAAATCATAAAAAAACTGAAATATAATCAATCGAGCCTTTAAATTATATAACTAAAAATAATTTGGTTATGATATAAATTAAAAAATTTATATTTTAACAATTTACATGTTAAAAAAGAATTTAACTTTATAATATAGAAGAGTTAATTAAACATTTTGCAAAATTAAGGATCGCATTTTATTTAAATGAATTTGTCCAAAAAAACTTATTTATAGTAATGTAACCCAAATTACATTCTTAATTGGTGTAATTAACCAAGACTTAATACATATCTAAAAACATTTAATTATTAGTTAAATTCATGAATCCCATCTTTAAAAGTTTTCACAAAAATTCAAATATCTATAAAATATTCAATCGACCTTAATGTTAATAATTATTCACATATAACAATATCATAAATAGTACGAATTTGCGCCAATGCGCAGAATTTGAAGATATCTAATAGTACGCAATCTTATTTCTAAGTAATAAAGAGACTATTTCTAAAACATATATAACAATATCATAATTAATGTAATCATATGATAAGAATAAGAGTTTATTAACACGTTAAGAAATTTAAAAAAATTATTATTAAAATTCATATAAATAAAAGTCCGTTCATAAAAATATGAAGAAATAAGTTATATATCTGGTTTTTATTATTTATACAGATATGATAATTCTATTTTAAAATCAGATCTTATTATGATATTTTTATCTTATTCTATTAAATTTCATCCTTATTTATTTTACCATTTCAGCTATTTACCTAATTGTCTGTCTAAAAACAAAACCTGAAAGCCTTCTTTTTCCTATTCCAAGCCGCTTAAAGTTAAAGTGTCTTATTTGCTTTTTTTTTTTTGTGTGTGTGTAAACCATCCGGTTTCTAGCACCACGTAAGTGTTCGACTAATCCAAACTTGCCACGGGAGCTCGCACTAAGCGGTAAATAGCTGGCCATGAGAAACGTTCCATTCTCATGTGTGGGAGTTGAACTCCCAACCACATGGTTAAGGGGCACAGGCGAGCTACCACCACGCAACCCCTCGTGGTTGTCTTATTTGCTTATTGATCTGTTATTTATGCAGCCGCTTCAGGAATCAGGCAGGAGTCCTTTCTGATAGGAGTAACATCGATCGGACAACCACTCTTCAACCTGGAGAAGAGTGCCCATTTCACAATACTGGGGTCTGAATCAGTCACCGTCCACCTGAACAAGATCGTTCACGTTCATAACCCGATTACAAGTAAAACTACAATTCAGTCAAAGTCTTGTTGGTGTCGAAGAGTTGGAGAGGTTGAATATGTAATCTTATACGATCACAAGAGCAATTTGGGTGTGCGAAAATAACTCACTCGTAAGTTGTGACAAGACGGTGGAGGAAAATCAGCATCATAGCTTTAGCCATGTTCATTCCCAGGCATGCCCTCGCTCCCATTCCAAAAGCTAAGAAGCTGCATGGCTTTTGATCATCCTGCAAAACGCAAACAGTCAAAATTAAAAGAGAAAATATTATAATTATTAAATTAAAATTTATTTGAAGATATTTTAAAATTAATTATATTTAATAATAATTTAATTTAAGTACAAAAATAAATAAAATTATATATTCATAATTATATATATATATAAGTAATTTTTTAATTAAAAATTCAAATAAGTAATTTTTTAATTTAAAAAAACAAAAAAACAAAACTAACATGAATTTGAATGTATTAGGTAGCTTACATCAAACCTTGACGGATTGAACTTGTCAGGGTCACAGCGAAGAACAGGGTCGAGGTGTATTGATCTGGCATCAGTGTTTATGTTCCATCCTTTCAGTACCTTAAATCCTTTGGATACAAAAAACCAGAAATGGAGAAAGTCACTAAACAACCTGAAATATGATAATTACACCATTTCTGTCAGGAAATAAACCTTCAATCTCTGTCTCCTGGAGTGCTAATCTTGGTAACCAGGCTACTATGGATGCCTTCCTCAGAGACTCTTTCACTACCTGTTTAGTGCCAACCAAACATCTGTTAAAGAAACTGAAAATCCATCACTTGTGATCCTAGTTTCACTCACCTTAGAAGCATATGACATCTCATTAAGATCTTCCAGGGTGAGACATTGGTTCAATGAGAGCTTCTCGGCGAGATGGAACTGTTCAGTCTGTTCCAATCAAGAAGAACACATCATGAACAAGCATATAGTATATGATTTGCAGATTCATTAGTTGGAGTTTCAATTACCCGATGTTGGTCAAGACCATTTTGGTTTTCTCCAAGGTTTTTAACCATCCAAGTGATTGCACTTGCTGTTGTGTCCTGACCTGCAATAATCATTGTCAGGATATTGTCCTTGATCTCTTCATCACTCAACCTGGAAGCTTGAACTGAGGATGATCCGTCTTTATCTGTCAATAGTTTCTGCAGAAAGTCATCGTTATTGTCTTCTTGGAATCTTCTTCTTTCAATTATCATCTTCTCCAGGGTGTTCATGATTCTTTTTCTAGCCTGATTTATTCATCATCACTCATCAGGAACGGTGGAATTTCCATTTCTACAACACCTTAACTAAGAGTCAACGGTCTCACATGTTACCTTTAGGCCGTTGGAAAATCTAGTCCATGGAAGCTGCAGAGGGAAAGAAAGCATTGCATCGCAAACACAGGCTACGTCCTCCTGCAAAATCTCTAGCTGTTTTGAATCTTCTAAGCTCATCAACGTCTTGCACATGGCTTTGAAGGTTATCTGCAACTCATTTTTAATATAAACAATACCAAGAACAGATTTTAAGTTCTAATGTTCTTCATTAACGTATGTCTAAAATATTAACCTGAAGTGCTTGATCAAGCACAATCAACGAGCCCTTGTTCCCCCAGTTTTCGATACTTGTCATGATCAATTCATCGAACTGTTGAACGAAGAGTGAAACTGAAGTGGTGGAGAACAAGGAAAGTAGATGGTTACGAAGCAACTTGTGGTGATGAGACGAAGCACATAGTAAACTTTGATCTCCCACAAGTTTGGCGATCGATTTTATGTACTTCTTCGTGAATTTTCCGGACTCGTTGTTTAAGATTGCCTTAGCAGATTCAGCACTCGACACAAAAACATGGGTCTCCCCGAATATGTTGGTCCTGAAGCAATTTCCATACCTGAAGCTCAAAACACATACAGAACCATGGTTTCAGCTACTGGTTTCTCATATTAGCTGCTTTTAATATCTAACACATGCAACTAGAATCCTGAGTTTGGAATTCAGAAGAAAGAGACGAAGAAAAGTTACCTTAAATGGCGAGCCCTGACAAAATTATAGAAACCTTCGCCACTATTAATGGCTGCCATAAACTGTAAGGTCTCTCCGATTAATGGAAATCCTGAGCTACCAGGAGGGGCATTGGCAGGTAAGAAATAGTTACCAGAATTCAGAAACTTACAAGCTAATTTGCACAGTAGAAGTGACAATACACCAAGAAGAACAAGATGAAACATTTCGTTTTCTCTCCTACATCAATCAACCACCTTACATGATTAGCATTTATAGGTGAAAATTAGGGAAACATGAAAGAAAATGAAAAAAATGGGTTGTTGCTATTTTGGCCTACCATTTCTTCAAAGACGTAAGATGCCTCTTTGGACGATCGTCGGGATCCTCAGGTTTCCTTCATTATGTTCTTTTGGCCTATTTGAGTAAATGATCTCATAATGACTGTCTGCCATTATCATTTCATGTTTTGAACGTCCCTACAAAGTGACAATCCTATTAATTCCTCAAACTTAAAGTGCTTGTCTTGTCCACAGTATGTTCATGCATGTTACAGACTTTGCATCCGTTGATATTGAATCCTGAATTTCTTAAGATTCTTCCAACGCATAGCGAATTTGAGTTTCAAAGGAGTTGTATTAATTAAGATTCTTGAACGTTTTGAGATTGTAGGTTGAAACTACCACTTAAATTAAACAACTTAAGTGAAATCTGTCTCATTGTATCAAATTTACAAAGATAACTTTTCACTTTTCACCAAAATTTAAGCTTTAAACAATTAAAGTTGAATTTGATTATCAAACAACTACTAAAATTTGAGTTCGTCACATTGAATTAGAGAAAAAATTTTGAACATTCGAGTCTTAGATCTAAAAGATCATGTAAACCTATTGTTTTAAGAACTAGATCGAAAATTAAACCTAAGAAGTTTAAGATTTAAAATGTTTAACCGATATTAAACCATAAGTTGTTAATTAAAAATTAATTAGTTTATTTTAGTTTATAAAATGAATCGATTAATTAATAATTTAATCAATTTTTTATAACAAAAATTATTAAAAAAAATCAAACCAAAAAATTAAAAATTAAACTAAAAAGTTAATAAATTTAAAGCTTTTATAGTCAAACTATTCAAACCAGTTCGATTTTTTAAACACAGTTTAACCTAATTATATTCATCTCAAAGATAAAACAGAAAAGTTGGCACATTTTCGTTGCACATCCTTCCCTAATATTGGGATTGAGGTACTGTCATACTACCAAACACGGTCTAATTAAACTTGGGTGCTTAACATAAAACTTCTCAAAACTACTTCTTAACGAGGGAAATAACAATACTGTGATGCTTGCTCGCAAACTTGGACGACAAGCAGTCACCGACCAGCTTCTCATACTTCACGAACAACTCGTCCATAATGTCTGTTCCAAAATGAGATTCAAGCATCGACTCATGCACCGCCCTGATCGTTTTGGCCACTTTCTGGCCACGAGATTTTGTGTACATCCCCTCCTCAACACCTTCGTCCCACTCTACGTCAAATGTTTCCAAGTGACTAATGATAAATGACCCTTCTTTTTCGATCTCCTTCTTCAGTTCCTCAACACTTGGAGTATAGTAGGGGACATTGAAAGAGTCAACCTTTTCCTCCTCTAGGTGACCCTGCAAAATCTAACTGTTAAGCAAAGGTTGCACCTTCTATAAGTCAAAAGTAAAAGAGAGATTTACTTTATAATTTAATAAACTGTTAAGGAACATTTTAATTATTAAAATTTTTAAAAACCTTTTAAAATTTTTTAATTTTGTAGAAATTTCATTCTTTAAGTTTTGGGTTAAAAAAACGATGAAATACAAAATATACGAATATCACAATTGTAAGAATTAAATGTTATTTATATAACGATTCAAATTAACTCCTAATTCAAAACGAATTAATCTAATTGATCCAAATTAATAATTTATTATAATTATCTATAAAAGTATTAATTTTAATCAAACTCATTAAGTTGAGTCGGATTTACGAGATATGCTAATTTACTATATTAGGACATTTATTCAGTTAACGTTTGAAGCTCATACTATATTGATTCGATCGTTAATTTTTAATTAAAGTCTAAAAAACAATTATTTTCTAAAAAATTAAAATTATAAAGAGTTTTTGAAAAATTTTAAAATCAGATTTTTTTAAAATTTCTTTATAGTTTATCATCAGTTAAAAATTCTTTACTCATTAAAATTTTGATATTTTAGTTTTAGTTTTTTTCATAAAAACACATTCTTTTAAATTTTAAATAAAAAATAACAAAGAAATACACACAATATGAATATCACAATTGTACCAATAAAACAATATTTATAATTATTTCAATTTATTAATTAAAATCAAGTTTAATTAGTTTGAGTTGGATTTAATAGATAAATTGAGTTATCATATTAATGACATTTGATTATTTTTTAATTAAAGTCTAAGAGAATTTTTAAAAAAAATTAAAATTACGAAGACTTTTGTTTGAGAATTTTAAAAGTTAAAAAATTTTAAACTACAGTAAAATTTTATTTTTTAACCCATAAGTCAATTGCTGGGAAGTGGTCCGTTTTACCTCTGCAACCGAGGCCATTAAAGCTTCTGCTAAGAGCTCCAACAGGTAGCAAGCGTCAGCAGAAGCAGGGTCAGTGGAACTTCTGCCAAAGCGCGACAAGACCATGCAGCCTCCGGGCACTATTTCCTCCGAACGTGATCTTAAGAACATGGAAAAGTCCTTTCGGAACTGTAGAGCATATGCATCCAACACACATTGTGGACTACTCTTAGATATATAGATCTTTCCCTTGTTCATGTTCCTGCTAGCTTCTACTTCTAGACCAGGTGGAACCTGTTCTTGAATCAAAGTGTAGACGTTGTCAAACATGTTAATAAAAGTTAGTAAGTGTGATAAGTCCGTCTAGGATTGTACGAACATGAATCCAAAATCTAATGTGTTAAGAGACTATTTGAAGACCCAGTTGTTGAAAACTTTTACTAACTCATTGTGGACCAGTAACTTCTTTGGGAGGTACCGAAAAACTAGATTCTTTCAGACTAAAATCTTCCTATCGTCGATGAATGAATAGAAATTTTAACCACCACACTGACATGTGTGCAGAGAAGGATTCATCTCAAAGGCTAAGCTTTCAGACACTTCTGTTGTTTTTATTTGAGAAGATAATATTCATGACATAATTCTGTTGAAAAATTTGAAGTCCATTGAAAGATAGTAAACATTTCTGATGTTGATTAAGAAACTGGAACTTGTTGGGATCATCCACTTTCAACCAGTAATCTACTCGAAGACCCAAACGCAAAGTCAAGAACTGCAAGCCAAGATTTGGAATTTCATTTTTCTCAGAAAGATTCAACTACTGTACCTGTGAGAGCCAGTGGAGGCTAGAAGAAGAATGCACAAAGTGAAGACTTCTGGTGGAGAACAATCTGCCATAGAAAGAACCAGGCACGGCATATACAAAACATGGACCAAACTTACCTCCTTTCTCTTCCTTGAGTTGGGTGTAGAATTCAGGAAGTAACCCAAAAATGGTATTGAAGTCATTACAAGGAAGATCGTTCAAGAACACCGTGAACTCTGGCACTCGATGGCTCAAATCCTTGCAATGGGCAAACACAAAATCAATTATCTGAGAGATTACTGATAGAGAATTAGGTCCAGATGAGCAACCCAGGTCTGCAATTGCTATACTTGCTGGTATACCAGCACTGCTCAACATTTCTTTCACAGATTCCTCAATGACTGGCTTACCTACTGATATTATCTTGTTCTACAAAATCAAACAGTTAAGGGGTTAGTTCCAAACCAAAAACAAAACCAAAAAAAGGGAGGAGTTAGAGCATAAGAAATCAATGTCTTTAAAGAAAATGGATCTGAACCTGGACTGCAGAATTTTTTGCATAACTAGTTTCACCAACCCCCTTGTTCATGTGAAATTCTTGCATTACTTCCATCTTTTTCTCTCTATAACTTCGATGAATCGGACTCCAAGAAGCTATATATTAGCCGCAAGCTCTTGAGCAAAATGATATGAAGATAGCCACTCTCTGCATTGACTGTATATATATAGTAGGTGATACACGAGTTTCGTGGTCAGCATTAATTACTCAATATGGATTTTATCCTTTTTTTTATAATATTTTGCAAATTAATTTTATCAACTTTTCTTCATTTTAAGTGGAAGATTATGATTTTGTTGTCTTTTGAATTTTGTTTTTTTAAAATATAATTTGGCTCAAGTCAAAAAATTAAAAGACAAAATTTGAAACATCCGATAAAGTTACTTTTTCGTGACCTTAACATTACAAGTTAAAGTCACCGAAACAATATTTTTACGTACAACAAATATCATATGTCCTGTAGATTATTCCACATGTTTGATAATGTGATATATTCTTCTTAGAAATTAAGCATAATAATTCTTTTATCTGATATCCTCCACTCTTCAGTGTTTGAGCATATGCTTGGGAGTTGGGGGAAGGAGAGGAACACAAAACAAAAACGTGACAAATGGTGTTCTTGCAATTTTGCTACTCAAGCTTTGGAATAAGAACAAGTGTCAGCTTCTCTAAGCAATGTTTAATGCATTAGTCAGTTTGGTGTTCGTCCCTTTCTTATAACCTAACATGCACATATATTCTTTTAAATCTTTCATTTCTGAGTCGTTTCTTAGTTCATCTAACTATTAAGTTCCCAAATTCGCATTTAATTCGATTGAGTGATGTTGTTAGATCAGTCAAAATCGGTTTAGAACGTTCAAATCAACTTTTAAATTTTTATACTCAAATTAAGTCGGACTATATTAATCTCCTTAATGAAAGAGCCTTATAATACAGAAACATACTCATATTTTAATAATGATTAAAAAATTCAACTGATTTCTCTAGTTTAGCTATAAAGATCTTAAACCGTTTAACTTTTCGGTTTGATTTTTAAGTTTTTAGTTTGATTTGCTTTAATAACTTTTGTTGTTAGAAATTGATTAATTTATTAATTACTTGTCAATTTTTCATAAATTAATAAATTTTTATAAACAAAAATCAATAAATCAATAAATTTTTATTTAACAACTTATTTTTGAATCCAACTTTAAAGTATTCAATGGATAAACACATTCTCCTTTAATTATATTACAAATTATTTAATTTTATTCAATCTTTAACTGACGATCTAATACCGAATGATTTTTTTTAACTTTAAGTCTTTTGTTTTATCGGTTTAATTTACGGTCGGATTTTTAAAACATTTTATTTTAGCTCCTAATTAGCTCTATGCATCCCGAACACAATTCAAAATAAACACACAATTTCAAATAAAGCGTGCGTTTATCTTAAATATCACGTAGCAATGAACGAAGCCCTTAGCTGAAATATCGTGTAGTCATGGTCGGCAAGGAGTACATGGTCGGCTAGGAGAATGGTTGACGAGGACCGCATCTAACTGTACTAGGTTGATTTGTTAAGAGCACAGGAATCACACAATTCGGTGATGAGTTTTGTCTTTGTAGGACTGTTAGCTATTGGTCCCTGCACATGCAGTGATCTGCGCATTTGCTATCTTAAATGCGCACTGCACAAACGGGTGGGCACAGAGGATTTCATGCCCAAACGGGTTGTTTCAATTGGACAATTATTTTTGGATGACGTGGAAGTATGTCTGAGGTTGGTGTTACTTCGATTCAATTTTTTCAAATCTTTTGTCAAGACACTTTCCTTTCTTTCTTTTTTGGTCAAAAAAAGAACTCCATTGATTTCTGGTGCAATCATCACCAAGAAAATTGAAAGTTATCAACAGTTTTGGTTCGTTAAGAGGGGAAGGTGAAAAAAGGAGAGTTGTAATAATTTGATGAATATAAATACGAAAAAAATGTTTCAATAAATAATGATAGGTACTTGAAATAGTTGTGAGTCTCATTTCAGCATTGTCATTATCTCCTTGTTCGCTTGAAGTTGAGCCTCCCTGTAATTCAGCATCATCAATTTGACACTAATAGATAACAGTGAAGCATTGCTTTCCGTTTGATGGTTGCATGTGAACAGGTTTGATATGAATGAGAAATGTTTTTGTTTTCAGTTCAACATAAACTTTTATCAAGAGAAAGTTCAATACTCTTTTTACCAAAGAGAAAATTATAGATCATTAATCAAATAATAAAGATGTCAAGCTTTACACAATTCCAAAGATGGGACCTATAAAAAAGAACATGAAAAAGGATATGTAGCCACCATGACCATTCCAGAATTCATGCTTTTAATGGCCATACTATAGGAGATAATAGTCGATGACTAATCCAATAAACAACATAAAAAGAGAAGCAGTAATAAACTACAAAAAGACACAAGGCTCCAGTTTTTATCTAAATTTCTTACAACTATAAAAGTAATGGAGTTTACTTCCAACTTGTTATAAGAAACAAGCCCGCTTTTCATCAACTAGTTTCTTGGCATGTTCTAAGACCTAAAAGGGATATAAATGCTCAACATAGACTTCAAGGATGAAGTTGAAACAAAAGGATTAAAAATGTCAGATCTGACCATGGTGGCGAGTACTGTGGTAGATATGACGAATCAGGTGAACAACTTCTAGGGCCGTTTGCTAAATTCCTAGTGGAATGTGGTATTGTCCCATAGTACTATGTCGGGTTCGCCTAGCATGAATGGTATTGTTGAAAGATGAAATAGAACTCTTAAGGATACGGTGAGAAGTATAATTAGTCATTCTACCTTGCTATAATCACTTTGGGGAGAAGCAATAAAGACCGTAGCATATTTACTCAAGATAGTTCCAACTAAAGCAATTGATAAGACCTCTTAGGAGCTTTGGACGGGCAAGAAGCCTAGTTTAAAGCACTTGCACATTGGGATGTCAAACTGAGACAAGGCCTTATAGGCCAAATGAAAAGAAATTGGACTTAAGGACTATCGGTTGTTACTTTTTTTGATATTCTGAAAGATAGAGGGATTACAAGTTTTATAATCCCATAACTAAGGCAATTTTTGAGATGAAAAATGCCCAATTTTTTTAGGATGTTGAGTTTGCGGGGGAGGGAGGGGAGAGAAAGGATTAAGGACTTTGTTTTTGAATAAGAAAACATTGAAATTCCTCTAATTGCTATTGACAATGATCAAGGTCAGGTTTCCATTTTTGACATTGTTCAAGAAGTAATTTTGGATCAAGACAATGTCATGAAAACTCCTCCCCAAGTTCAACTTGTTCCAGAAGAACAAACTCTACAACCTTAAGAACTTATGCCATTAAGGAGCTCTACTAAAAGAGAGGAGAAGTGCAATTCCAGATGATTATGTTGTATTTCTTCAAGAACATGAAGTTGACATTGTTATGGTGGAAGATGATCCAATCAACTTCCATCAAGTCATAGAAAGTTCTAACTCTCAAAAGTGGATTGATGCCATGAAAGAAAGATAAAGTCCATGAAGGATAACGATGTTTGGGACCTTGTACCATTGCTTGAAGGTGCGAAACCTATTAGTTGCGAATGGATATTTAAGACCTAGAAGGATTCGAAAAGCAATGTAGAAAGATACAAGGCTTGTCTTGTTGCAAAGGGCTTTACACAGAAAGAAGCCATTGATTATAAAGAGATTTTATCTTCAGTTTCTTCAAAACACTCTTTCAAGATAATAATGGCGTTAATGACACATTTTGATCTTGACTTATATCAGATGGATGTTAAGACAGAGTTTCTCAATGGTGATTTATATAGTACAACCAAAAAACTTTGTGTCAGAAGATGCAAAGCAAGTAGTTTGCAAACTAAAGAAATCCATTTATGGACTCAAGCAGGCATCTCGTTAATGATATTACAAATTTCACTAAGTTGTCATCTCGTTTGGTTTTGAGATGAACTTGGATGATGATTGTATATACCATAAGTTCAGTAAGAGTAAGTACATTTTTTTGGTTTTATATGTTGATGACATATTGCTTGCCACTAATGATATAGGCTTATTGCACGAAACCAAGAGATTTCTGTCATAGAAATTTGAAATGAAAGATCTTGGTGACGCCTCTTTTGCTTTAGGGATTCAGATACATCGAGAACGCTCTCGAAATATTATTGGATTATCACAAAAGAGCTATATCAAAAAGGTACCTAAAAGCATTGTTACGAATTCCGCCCAAATTTGGTACCGAATTTAAATACCGGTTGGTATCGGTCAATTTCGACTGTACCAGCCGGTATTCAAAATACGGTCAAATACCGGCCGGTACCGAAAATTTTAAAAAATTGAGGGACTTTTTTGCAAAATTTTCAAAAATTTTGAAATTTTCCCTCC
>JANKOE010000006.1:2275148-2287966 GCA_026284465.1 Erythroxylum citrifolium | reverse complement strand
ATAATAATAATAACTTATTAAAAATTAATAATAATAATAAATAAATAAATAAATAATATAATTAATATTAATAATCATAATAATTAATAATCATAATAATAACTTATTAAATAATAATAATAATTAATAAGAATAACATAATAATAATAATAATAATAATAATAATAATAATAATAATATAAAAAACCAAACGTATTTTTTATTTCAGCTTTTAAACAGAAATCTCGATCAAACATATTTTTGTTTTCAGTTTTTATATTACAAATCTCAAACAAATAGATTTTTGTTTAAAAAAACAGAAACTAAAAATAGAAAACGGAAATTAAAAATAATAACAGAAAAATAAAAATAAAACCAAACGATTACTTTAAAAAAACAGAAACTAAAACCAAGAAACAAAAATCAAATTCTAACAACAACAAAAAAAACAAAAATAGGAGTTATCATGGCTGCTTGTGTTTGCATATGAATAGAGCTTGGGCAGCTGAGCTTAACACTGTAGAACTAGAAGAAGCAGAGGACTCATACTTCAGCTTGGACCAGGATTGGGCCACTGTTGTGATTCTTACTCTTAAGCCTAATAAGGAAAATTGTCGTGCGGAAAACCGAATTCCGGAGAACATAGAATAGCAGATGTCGATACTGTGAGAGAAGAGCGAGACATGGTGGTGGATAGTGAGGAAGACTAGAGATTCCAAGCCCTTCTTCTTCGCCTTCGCCACCGTGTGCTGTGTGGTTCCTGGCGTCATTGGGTATTGTGTTATGCACATCACCAATTCTCGCAACCTTGAGCTTGAGGCTCGTCTACGCCAAACCGCCCGCCCTGAATCTCTTGTAAATTATAATCTGTCTTTTTATTTATTGTTTTTCTTTTAATTCATTTCTGTTTCTGTTTTTGGGTTCTGTTCAATCCCTGCTTTCTCTGCTACAAATGGAACCCCTTTTCATAGGATGGGCAACTTAATTTTAGTAGACAAGTGATTTTATGTTCTTTTTAATTTGCAATTTCTTCTTCAACTGTCCCTTGCTGTAACCATCCCTTTTGGAGTTCCCTTCGCTTGTGAACTTGCGGAAGATGTGGTTATCGGATCTTTATAATACCACTGAGCTTTCATATTCCTTTTCGCAAAATCTAACTCATTATCTTTATTTATCATGCTAGACGCTGTTGTATGGTGTCTTCTACTTTTAATTATGAGGTTATCCTCTGTTGTCTGTTTTAGTAGTCGGTTAAAACTCCATAATCTAAGCTTGCAACTCTGGGGTATGGAAAACTGAAGTCGCTCTTCTTGTAAACCATTTCGATTTTGATTTTGTTCGGGTATTGCTTTGCTTTATTTTTTCTTTATTGTTCTTCATTTCTTGTAATTTCATGATTGTTTTGAACTTTGCTTATCAGATGGAGGTCAAATTAGATGAGAAGGACGCAGCTGATTGGACATACAGAGGGGAAGGGGCTTGTAACATTGTGCTCGCCTATACTGGATCTTCTCCAATCTTTGTACCTCCACTCTCTTATATTAATCCTCTGTTTAGTTCCTATAGTTTTTATGTTTCATGATGAAATTCTAACATTCAAGTGAACAACTCTATATATAGATTGGGAAAGTAATGAGAATACAGAAAGTGGCTTCGAATGGCAAGTCAGGAGGAGTTCAAAGGAACTTGGAATTGTCAGAAAAAGAAAAGCTACTGTGGAGAGATGCTGAGGAAGTTGTGTCTTCACCTAACAGAGAAATAGCTGAGCAACTTTATGTCAAACATGTTATGACCCCTTTGTTGGGTCCCAAATATGTTGATTCTGGGGTATGCTGCTTTCTGCGTATGGCTTGAATTGGTTTAAAAATGAGCTCTAATACGAGTTTTTGAGTTGGGTGTGCATGGGCCTTGTGGCAGATGCGTGTTCTAGTAACAAGGAACTTTCTGGAGGCTGTGGAAAAGAAGGTCATGTCTTGGCGACCTGGTTGGAGAGTTGATGCTTCCAAGGTTGACTTGAAGCGAGATTCTGTGGTTATCATGTCCGATCATTCTGTGTTCCCTCATGGTAACACATTTGCTTCAAAGTGTCTAGAATTATACTTGTGGTAGCAAATGTTACCTTTTGATGTTCTTGCATATATTGTGGTACGTTTAGCTGCATAGTGAATACCTCAACTTATGTGATGTGTTATTTTGGTTGAACGAAGAATAAAAATGCCAACTTTAGTCTGAAGCTAAGTTTTGTCTCTGTTAGCTATAAGCAAAATTTTAGTGCAAGTGCTTATTGAAAGTGGACCATTTGAATGTGGTGTAACTTTTGAATCCTGATATTTTGTTGTACATGTCTCCATCTTAGGTGTTCTCAAGGGTGGAGCCTGCATATCTGTTGAGATAAAGGTATTTTTCATAGATTTTCTTTTGTTGCTTTTCTTTGCCAGACTGATGACACATTCTGTGTGTCCATGAGTCACATAGTGACAATATAAATTTTGTTTCTTCAATTAGCCCAAATGTGGATTTCTCCCCGTATCAAAGTTCATAGCTGAAGGAAATTCCATTAAGAGGAGCACTACACGTTTTAGAATGCATCAAGTCCTTAAGTTGCAGCAACAAGTGGTAATTGTCCTGATGCTGTTTGATCTCATGGAAAATTTATCATAATGTGCAGAGCCAACTTAATTGGAGATATATAGAGGGGATGTATTCACCATTTCTCCCTCATTAATGAAGCCTTGATATTAAGTAACAAATATTATATGTTGTGGTTTTGTTATGGCTAAAACATGCTAATCTTCAGATTTCAGAGTTAAGCAAGTATAATCCGTTGGATCTGTTCTCTGCTTCTAAGGAAAGAATACTTAAAGCCATCAAGGATCTTTACACCACCCCTCAGAACAACTTCCGTGTGTTCTTGAATGGTTCTCTTGTCCTTGGGGGACTTGGTGGTGGCACTAAGAAAACTGATGCTGCCACTGAAGAAGCTTTTGAAGATGTACTAGAGGGCGTCATTAGGTCAGAGAAGGGTTTGCGGACGTCAAGTTTCATAGAGCTTGTTGCTGAGACTGTGTATAGTTCTGGAGTGTTGAATCAACTTCTTGAAGTTCAAAAACTTGATACACTGGACATTGAAGGGGCAATTCATGCATATTATAACTTACTATGCCAGCCCTGTGTTGTATGCAAAGAATTTGACGCAGCAAGAGTGACACATGAACATGCCTTTCTGCATTCTATTCCTATGGATGAGAACTTGAAGATTTTGAAGAATTTTTTTATAGCTGCTACTGCAAAGGACTGTAGTCTAATGATTACTTTTAGATCAAGGGAAGATGACTTGGGATCTGTGCAAAGTAGTGTTTCCTTACAATCAACGGGTCAAAATTTTGATTATAAGGTAAATAGCTTCTCTCATATACATTCATGATTTTATGGTTAATTCGTGTGGCTGGTTTTTAATGTTTCTAATTTGCCAATGAGGCTTAAAGTCGTCATAACTCTCTCTCTCTCTCTCACTCACTCACACACACACACACACACTTGGGCATGAAGGATGCTGGAGTGTTGAGAATAGTTATCTGTTAGTGAACCATTCTGGAAATGGTAATTGTCCTTGGAAATATCATTTTGTTATGTTCATTTTGATTTTATTATGCAGTTGGTAATACTACTTTTTTGTTATAGTCACTAATGCTCAAGGTAATATTCATCTCTGAATCACAGCAAGATTAATTTAAAGTACGATGTTCCTCATGGATGAGATGATGCATAGGTGATTGCTTATTTAGTTCTCCCAAAATGATGGCCCTTTTGTTTTTGGATACTGATCTGTCTTTCAACTACATAGGTGAACTTCATTGACTTGGATTTGAAACCATTAAGGAAGATGGAAGACTACTATGAATTGGATAAAAGAGTCTTGAGTTACTACACTTCAACAGTAAAAATGGAACATGGGGAGTGAAACACTCCGAGCATGGAGATCTATGAAGTAAGGAGATGAATGTGAAGAATATTATGGAAGATGCTTTCTTTACTGAATTTTTTTGTCAAGTGGGCAAAATGAAAGCAGAGTCTTTTGCACTAATCATAGACATTGGTTGTGAATGTGGATCTAGACTGCTTACCTTTGGCCTCCTAACTTTTCCTTTTTAACTTATGCAAATCACACATTTCTTTAGTTTCCCATTTGTCTTTTTGATAACCAACGGAGTTGAGTCCTTAGTTGCCATTGTGATATTTTCAGTTACGGGTTTAGGTGCAAAGAGTCTAGTTGGTTGCTATAGACGTCACACATTTCTATAGTTATTGAATCTCACGTCAATAACTATAGAAATGGAATTTGCCTCCATGTATGACTTCTAATCTTCAAAATTAGTTACTATATTACATGTTTGTCTTTTTTGCTTTATACTTAGTACCCTGTCTACCTCATTCCTTTTTCGTTGGGTTCTGCCACATTCCTCTTTAAATGCATAATGCAGGTGGACTTTTGTTGGTGCTTTCGAACTGCAATAAATGACCGTTTTTCTCAATCAAACGTTTAAAGAGTAATCGCGGCTACTGTGTTTCCCTTCTCTGTTTAGCCCTTGTTGTGTTTATGCAAGTTCCACAAAAAAAGTTTTGATAAAAATCAGCATCTTGTATTGTTCATTAAAGTTTCTGCACAGAAACGAGCCTCTTAAGCTGAAAACCTGAAAATTTCTAAATTTAAACTCAAATTCTATTAATTCAAAATTATTTCATTGACTCCCAGCGTTTGTGTAACTCTAATTTCAATGCTTTGGAATCTCAGACCAAGAATGCCACTACACAACAATACATCATATATATTCTGTTCATTATCAGTCATAGTTTTCATCTATGTGTCATCAGAGTCATGAGTGCTAGGTTGCCATATACAAGTGATTCTCGAGTTATTTTATTAGATTCGACTTCCAATGTACATGTAACAGGAGTTCTGGTCTATACATTAACCTCATAACGAAGTGGCATCAACGTGACTGAAAACGTATCAAATTCCTCCTGTACAGATATCCTCTCTTCACCAACAAAACTTCTTTTTCTGCAGCAAATCATAAAGAAAAGTCATTTGGTTTAGTGACTCAACAGAGATCTACTTCAGTATGGTTCAAAGTGGCATCAAAAGAATGTAATCTTCAACTTACCCGCAATCTGGCCTGTTCTTGTCTATCTATGTACGCAAGTCGCTCATCTTGCTTGATTAAAGCGTCATGCAGAGCCTGCAAAAGAGGAAGGTTTAAGTTGGTTGATAGAAATCAAGAAACATATTGAGAGATTGCAAGCAAAATGAATTAGAAGTGCAAAATAGGAGAGAACTTCCACATCTTTTTAGAACACATTAGGCAAAAGTAACTCTTTGAAGATGCACATCCATATGTTATATGTTCAGTCATGCACTTCACGAGGATGCAAGCGATCGGTCAGACTTGCAAAGTCCAAAGCTCAATTAGGTCGAGGCTAAAACTAAGTCATTTTAGCATAACTTATCAAAACGACATTGTTTTAGTCAATAAGTCTCAAGTTAAATCTGACTAGAAACTGAATCAAAACTTAACCTCTTGATTTCAGACTGGGTTATGCCCTTTTGGCCATCTCTACAACTTAAAAAACCCTGTTCTAAAAGTAAATGAAAACACAAAAATGGTAAAATTTTACCTATAGCAAGAAAGTATAAGAATATATGTAGTCACCTTTTTTGTCGCAATCAGTTCTGCTTCTAACGCATCCACACGACAAACAGCAGCATTGAGTAGCTCTTCTTTTTCACATGGCATCTTGAAAGGCTTGGTCTGTAGCATATTAACCTTCTCTTCAAGCTCACCCATCCTTCTCAATACAGAAGGGAGCACATCCACTTCTGTAAGCCCAACAGGAGAAGAGCCCCTTAGATCTTCCCTTAGCACAGATTCAGAAGGTAAGGCACTAGTGTCATGTGCTGAATTAGAGATAGATATCTTCTTAGGCACCAAAAATGCCAATGAGTGGATAAAAGCAATGAGGGTTATAAAGAAGCCCACAAGCATCGACCAAATGCGACCAGGAATCTTCTCTGAAGATTTTTCTACACTTGGCAGCGAAGATGTCCCTGCAATAGATCTTCTTACTAAGTATCCAATTCCTTTGTAAAATAAGCCTTATCAAGTACATGACTAATTGACAGTGTATAGCGTTTCCAAGTATCATAAACTTGATACTTATTTAACAATAGATTGTAAAGACTAAAATTAATATCTCTAACCTGTAGAAGCATCTGGGTCTTCAGAGGGAACATGTTTCTTCCATCCTTCGTCCACGGTCTTATCAATTATGGGTATATATTCATCATAATCACAGAATTGACCACCAAGAAGTGCCTTACCAACCACTTTCCCCTGTCAATTTATCTAAAGATGTCAATAATATGTAGGTGCGTTTTCATGCAATCACTGCTTCTCTAAGGTAGTGCAACACATTCAAGTTTTGTTGATGCGGCTAATTCAAACTAAACTTTACCCATATATATAAAATCTGAGTGGTATAAATTAGTAGGCACATTAAATCCCTATTACAGGCTAAGATCATTGGAGTTAAAAATTAAAGATGGAAGACATGGAAAGAATTGATTTTTGTTCTTCTCGCTCTAAATAGAGCAAGATAGATAATGGAGCCCCTTGCCTTTGTCTGTTCCTTGTACAACTAAGGGACTGCACAAAGGGCCGTTGACCTGGACTGTGGAAAATACCAGTTTCTTTATCTGCAGAAATGTTGATGACTTCCGCTCAACTTATGATGAACTCATGGACGCAGAAGAAAATCAAATACAAGCAGAAATCATAAAATTCATCAAGATCAACGGGAAAAGGCGCTTACTTCTTCAGTGACAGGAGTCAATCTTGGAAGCAAATTGTTTTTAGTTGGATTGGGAGATCCAATATCTTCCACTTCTGATCCTGATTCTCCAGTAGAAGCGTCGCTGGTTTTCATCTGACTTGAAAGAAGATATCAACAACTTCAGAGTGTACATATAGTGTAGTTATTATATTAGAAGACAGTAACTATGATTTGGAAATGAAACATTCTACTTGAATGTACCGTTGCATAACGTGGCTTATCACAAGCAATTATCCTGCCATCAGAGTTGGAAATTGTTACTATTTGCCTAGAGTAGAACCCTTCACCACTATGAACCATCTGCATCCACATAGACAATTATAAACCCTAAGAATCTTTTTTCAAGGAGTTGATTATGAAAATTGGAATGAAAGACATATCATACATCAAATCTAACAAATAGTGTCAAACCTTTAAAATGTTAGGATCTTTCCATGGCCCCTTGTCAGATCTCATGCAACCTCCCTGATCAGCACAAGTACAGCTACCACCGAGAAATTCAGGCAATTCACTGAAATCATTCCACAACTTATCTGTCACAAAGAGAGGTCTTATTGGAAGAAGAACCAGAATTTGTAATATCATATGCTTTGGCAGTACCTGGCATCAATTATTTCCAGCAATTTATTCTGATACTTATTACCAAGGACCTGCAGTACAATTCAAAACCCTATCCATTATTGTCCACTTATTTTTAAAAAAGAATAAATAGAACAGACAAGAGGTTAGATAAGTAATACTCACATGAATTTTGGATGCTGTTTGGGCATCGAGAAATGATTTCACTGTATTCCAAAGCAGTTTAAAAGCAGGACCGGCGTTTACAATGAGCATGCGGCACAGTGTCTGCAAAATTTATCTTAGAAACTGTGATATATAGCACTCGTAATTGAATTTCGAGTCCTATTAAGCAACAGAATCTGAAGGAATTTATACCTCAGGATAGTTTTCACCATCAATTTTCTGCAGCTGCATGATAAGTTCTCGTGCAGACTTGGTTAAGTTCTTTACACCCTAAAAGCAGGATTCAAACAGATATTAAGGATCTAAGAGATGGACTAAGATAAAATGGTGTTGTAAGTAGAATATCAATTATAAAGGTAATAGCAACAACAAGATACACACCACGCCTTGCACATCCAAAATAGTTGTGCACGAATCTATATGTCTCTTTGCTGCGATAGAGCAAGCTGGAAACTTAATTGCAAAACATTTTTCAAACTCCTGCACATGATATCTAATATATCTATCCAAAGTGGTAACTTGCAAGAGTTTGCTGGGATCAACTTTTCCCAGTCTTTCGATGTAGACAGGTCTCCCATCCTTATCCACTCCATGATATGCCTGAGGGTAGTACTTTAAAACTTCATCCAATTCACTGAACTCAAAATCCTGAAACAAAAATAAGTATCATCTTGCAAAGTTAGAGAATGTCAATTAATGGCCATCCGATAAGAGACAATAGTAATAAAGGGGCAGAAACATGGACTATTCTATAGCAAAATCAGTAAAAGACAAGCTAAACAAGAAATACATAGTCAAAAGGGAAAAGATTGAGTTAAAATAAGTCTTAATACGATGTTACCTCCATAATTGTGTCTGCACCGAATTCTTTTCTCCACTGAAGCATACTGGCCCACATCTGCTTTGCTTTCTCAATGTCAAACTTCCTTGCTTTCAAAAATCTATAAAAAATTTTACAAGAAAAGTCTCAAGTATGAAGGTGAGGCAGTGAAGAACACTAATTAGGCTGGACCAGCCATAACCTATCATTTAGCTTGTCCTTGTGGGCAAATAAAAGCAACAACTTTCTTAACGTCCAATTGATCAATTATGTAATTGATAACTACTTGAAAACAAAGTATTTTGAACAACAGGAAAGAAAACTGTAACATGTTAAAAGGTAAAGAATCAGAATATCACCTCAACAACATGTGATAATCATTATGCCTGGGAGGAAGCAAGTCATCTGCAATCAGAGTCTGTCTAAAAGCATCAACAAGCCGCAGCTCCTCAACATCTCGAACATCCTCAATTGCAGCAGCAGCAGTAGCAGAAGTCCCCAGATCACTATCATTTCGCTTCTTGCTGTTTTTCTTCAGTGAACGTCGGAACTTATTAGAAGCTTTCATCGCCTTCTTCTTCAAATTCGCAATTCTAGTCCTCCTATCCTCCTCCGAGTTCTCGAAATCAGACCTCCGTTCTCTTCTCTCAGTTCTCTCATCATTTCCAGAAGATCCATCAAAACCTACAAAACATCAAACAACCCTATTTTTTACTGAAATGCCAGGCCAACAACAAAAGGCGGAAAAAAAAAGCACCAAGATTACCCCTTCCCAATCAGTACAAAACTTCACTAACATGAAATTAAACCATCCGAAACAAGTTATAAACTTCCGTAAATTAACAGCTAAATTAAAAGGCCACAAAAATGGGGAACAAATATAAATAGCCAAAAACAACAACATCATCGTCAATAATAAATGAAACCATAATTAAAAAGGGCACTCACAAGGCTTCCCAAAGAGATCCAAAGGATTCGACATGTCGGTGGTAGAAACCGATCAAGAACCGAATAGATCACGCAAAAGAAAGCTAAAAAAGAAGAGAGAACCAGAACCGCGTAAATCGAGAAGAAGCCATTGGAAGATCCAAAAGCCGCTAAATTAAATCGCTTTAATTCCAAGTAAAATCCCTCGAAATTTGGATCTTCCTCATGGAGTAGTAGTGCGTAAGTAGGTTACTACGTACTCACTGCTCCAGATGTAAACAAAAAAAAAAAGAAATGAAACTGAAGCAGTTATTAACAGAGAGAAGAGCAGAGGTCGGAGACAGGTGGTGGTGTGGTCTATATATATGTAGTGGGTTAGGTGGGTCCAAGTTGCCACGTGATGAACCAACCGTTACGTCAGTGGCTGTGGCGGGAGATTCGCCGGGTTTCTGTTACGGCGGTTAGTTCTGTTGTTATTTAATAGACATCATAGAATAGAATATATGGTTTTTTTAATTTTTATTAGATTTTAAAATTATCTAATTTATTTATGATTAAAAACTCAACTAACTCAGTCATTTTTTACCTTAAAAATCTTGAACCGGTCAACTTTTTAGCTTAATTTTTTATTTGATTTATTTTCGTAGCTCTTTTAATTAAAAATTGATCAATTTATTAATTAAACATTCAAATTTTGTTAATTAATTAGTTCTTATAAACTGAAATAAATCATTTAATTTTTATTTAATAACCTATTTTTAATTATACTTCAAATGTTTTAGAATAAAAAATCTCTTTCAATCATATTTCAAATTATTTAATATATTGAACCTTTTAAACTTTAAACCTTTTATTTTACCAATTAACTTCCGGTCCGGTTTTTTTCAAGTTTGGAAGTTAGATTTAACTAATTGACCTGAATAAAATAATATTATTTAAACGATTTGGTCAAACTCGACCTGAACAGACTCGAACCTCGACTCAGCCAGCTGGGCTAGCCATTTTCATATCTAAAGAAGAGGGGGTGGGTGGCTTGTGAAATTTTCCAGATTCGGAGTACTTTCCACCAGTGATTAGAGACTTTCTAGAACTTGGAAATGTTGACAATGTGTATAGCTTTGTGAGGTTGAAAATTCTAAGATCAGATCACAATCGGAATCAGATTCCACTAGATTTTTCCAAACAATAATCAACACATCTTTTTCTATCGTTTTCTTAGTTCCATTCCTTTTTCTCTTCCTTTTTCCTAAAGTTATTCTTAAAGAAAGCAAAGCAAGTTGTAAAAATAAGAAGAAGACACAATTTCACCAAAACAACTGCTTTGGCAAAAGACAACATAGGACAGGAGGAGCTTCTGGTAACAGGGAAAACCCCTGGAAACTAAAGAGTAAGTAGATTCCAATTCCAGTACCCATGATGTAATAATATGCAGACTTCAACTAGCTTAGTTTAGCAAGAAATTTACATTAGGAAAGTTCATATGTACAAATATATATTCACAGACTTCCTTATATATTTATGGTGGTAAGGATACTGACTGATTTAAGGGCGGCGTGCGTCCGATTTCATCAGCTTGAACAATGGTTTCTATATACACGTTTCAACACCTACTAGAACAAATGGCTGAGTTACTTTCAATTTTCAATCGTGTAAGAAAATCGACGATGAATTGCAGGCATCAACACTTCCCCACCCGTTATGTGTACTTTTTCAGATTCCTTTTAGCCCGAAATTGCCCAAGTTTGTCCCTCCATTGAGCTGCACAAAAGCAAGATAATTGCGAAAATGCAAAAAAGTTAATGTATCGAATAAGAATGAACAAAGCAAGAGGAGATGGTAACTTCTGAATTCAATAGCAACATTTATTTCGATTAAATTATCAAACCTTCTTCCTCACACATCGATATTCGACATGTTGGTGTTACGGTATGTTGAGAACAATTTGTCAATACGTTTAGGTGAGTAATAAAAGCTAGTTCCAGATTCAGTGAAAATGTCTTCATAGATCCAAATGTTCCTTGAAAGAATAAACAGATCTTATATGTACATACCGGCATCATTATACCGTTCCTCAACAGCAGCTATCAGCATGTTGCGTATAAGATTGAACTCTTTGGTATCAAGACAAGGCTGACTGGAGGGCCTGAAATCATTTACATCTAGTTACAACGTTTAATCTCTCAAAACTGAACTACAACCAAAGCCAACTTCGCTGGACAACTATTAAAGCAGTCTAAGGATTTGATGGTCATATTTTAAACAAGTTGTTGATCTCCCCAGCAACAAATCAATTGCTCTTCTACAGAGTCATTAACAGAACACAGAGAAGATACTTCCTCTTTTCTTTTGTTGTGTTTTGGGTGATGGGAGGAAGGAGGAGAGAGAATATTAGATTTGAAGACTAACCTATCTAGTTCAGTGAACAGTAAACCATCTGAAGCAAGAGACTGTGTTATCTTTCCAGATTCAATAACTCTCATCCCATCATTGTATGCGAGGTACTTGTTGACTTGAATTGGTACCTACAAGGATCATAGGAGATATGGTTCCACATATCAGAAAACCAATAAGCATTGTGTTTTAGACTCAGTTTTCACTCATAACAACGCTATGCTTCATATCCAACCACATAAAAACCTCTTCAGCAATTGCCCTCTTAAAACTGTTTAAAGATAAAGTACTATTTAAGTTGCCCCCTACATTGTCCACAAGACCATACCAGTACTGCATTGCCACCAACCAGGAGTTAAAAGAATTTCCACAAATAACTTGTAAACAGGAGAGGAATGGCAACAGCTAAACTTAGTTAAAATAAAGAATATCATTGAAGCACAAGGATCTAACAAATCTATAGATCATGAGTGTCAGATAGTCAATCTAACCAATAATAAATGAGGGCAAGCTTACTATATAAAATAGTCGTTTCTACAGCAATTTAAGAACCAATTATGAAACAATATTCTAGCAATGAACGTACATCGGCATCAACAGTGTTACGACTCTAAAACTTGAACTGGAAGAAATAAGAAAAATAACATGAGCGCAATACCTTGCATCTCACAGCAATGTTGATGGCATCTGATGGGCGAAGATCAAAGCTTACAAAGTCTGAGCCGTTGCCTACCTGTTACATCATTTTCGATTGTCAATCAGTATTTACATTCCAAGTCCATAGAAAACAATCAATCTTGCTTGAGAAAAATCTTAACAAAACAACAAGATGTAAGTACCTTTGTAAGGTACAACTGAGCAAAATAAGCCTCATGCACTCTCTTGGTAACTCTAACAAGCTTCACCTGAAATAGTGGTGGGCATGTACAACAATCAGAAATCATGAATTCATTTGAAAGAGAAGCTCAAACTGTACTGATAATTGTGAAAGCCAAACAAAAAACTCAGTTATCAGATTTTCACACTACATATATGCAATAGCTTTCCCATACACTTGCCATGTACT
>JANKOE010000006.1:2223278-2255679 GCA_026284465.1 Erythroxylum citrifolium | reverse complement strand
ATCGACCAGGGACAGTCTAGAATAGTGTTATAACGCTTATGGTTTTACTATCAAGTCACATACTTGATGACATAAGTCTAATACCATTCATAGAATGTAAATCACATTACATATACGAAATACATGCATATATTAAAGGAATACCTCATAATATATTATTAACAAATCATAATATTAATACATGAATCACAAATGGTCATTAGCCTAGGGCACACTACTAACACTAGAACCTAGCTGTTCTTCAGATTAAGTTAGTCTTCTTTGAAAATCACTGAATCTTTTTCACCGAAACGCTAGTTTGGATTCTTATAGCAGTAATGTCCTTTGCAATACAAATAAGTTGGTCCAACTGTTAGTTTCTTTTCTCTCGTTAGTCTTGCTTCTTCTCTATCAGGAAATGCATAAGTTGGATGATGTTTCATATGTCAAGAATGAGCACATGCAATGAGAAGTTTATGCAGTGTAGTCTCGGTGAATGAATTCACCAAATGACTTAGGCGAGGATCTGAGGTCGTGAGTGTATAAAGATAGCAGTTAGAGTATCTGGAATTGGATATGAGATTACTGGGTGTTGGGTAATTTGAGAAGAAAATGCAAAAGATGAAACAAATGTAGTAAGAATGGAAAATACACAGTAGTGAGAGAAAGCTTGTGTAAGGAATGGTTTTTCGTGTTTAAATATAGATTTGTCTTGTTTGAGTTATGATGAGCTGAAATGGAAGTTGAGGAATTGGTTTAAGTGTGATATGTCCTCATTGAATAAGATTGAACTGTAAAATCTGGGAAGTTTGAAGATGACGAACTTGAAAGATTTCATCTCTGTGAAAGTTCGCCAAGGCCAAATTGATAGATTTCATTTCTGTGAAAGTTCGCCACGGCAAACTTTTAAAAACATTGCAAGGAATTTTGTTATCTGGAAAGTTCGCTGTGGTCAACTTTTGGCTCGCCGCGGCAAAGTTCCTGACAGCTTGATCATGCTTCAGTATTTTGGGCATAACTTTTTCTGTAGTTATCCGAATTTAGTGATTTTTAATTGGATTAAACTAGAGACATAGGGTACAAATTGTACGAAGAAGTCGAGTTCTAATTCTGCCTCTAAGAATATCAGCATCTGATTGGAAGTTGAGATAAGAATTCTACTGAAACTTAAGAATAGTCTACAATCTTTTGAGTATAACTTTCAGTATACGGAACCAAATGGAATGAACTTGGTATCATTGGAAACCTAAGACAAAGAGGGATAACTTTTTATAAGAAAGTATTACCTAATTACCTCGCATTTCTTGATGAGAATAATTAAACAATGTGGACCTAAAAGTTGGATGCGAGATAATTCTGGATTGAGAAATTGAGTATGGTTTCATATGATTGATACTGTGACAAGATTAAGGATAAGAAACTCGAGAAATTCTCATGTGCATGCATTATGCATAATCAACATATATGAATGTGCATAAATGATTTCTAATTATGCACAATAATGATATGTGTTTGTATTAAATGCTATAGAGGAACGCATCGAGCGACTGATTCCAAATATTGCCGGGACTTCAAGGCAATAAGCAATAAGGGAGCTTTTGTAAATAATTTAGACAGTAATTTTTGAAAATAATCTAGAAAGTAATTTAGATGGTCTCTTTTGTAAGTAAATGTATGTAAGTGATCTTTGAGTATCTGTAAGTAATTGCTAGAAGAAAGTTTTGATGGTTTTGCTTTGACTGCTTTGTTTATTATTGATTTTGCTCCATTAAATGATTTGCAAGGCTGTCAGTAGTCTTTAGGACGTTCACGTTTTATTTTGTTCTATTTACTACTGAATAGAATTGTGTTTTATGATAATTGTGTTCTGAACCTTGGGTCAATGAATGTCTGAAGTATTTAAAGCATGCAAATATGATTGACTAATTATTATGCACGTGAATTGAACTTGTTTGGTTTTGTAATTGTCAAGTTCTAGTTGTGGATAAATAGGTATGCCTAGAAGGGTCTGCAGCTGCTTCTGGACACTTCGGCGTCGGGACTTCGGTCTCTTCTAGACACTTCGGCGTCGGAACTTCGATCTCTTCTAGACACTTCGGTGTTGGGACTTCAGTCTTTTCTGAACACTTCGGTATTAAGACTTCGGTCTTTTCTGTTTAGTGATGCCAATCATGGTATCTTTTGTATAAGTCTCATTACCCGCTTCTGGTTGTGGATTTACAGTCTAACTCGTGTTGTGTTTTGATCTCTGATAAGCTTTGTTGAGAGCAAACAATATTTTGATACGATGGGTTAACACCCTATTTTGAAATCAATTCCATGTTTCTGTATGCTCTGTTTTGTTTTTGAATATGACTGATAGCATGCGAAGTATTTTTCTTTAATAAATGATATTCTGTTCCGAGTTTTAGTATTTTGAGATGCTTATGTATAATATGATTCTATATCTGTTGATTAAGCATAGTTTAGTTATTACTCGCTAAGTTATATACTTAGCACGGTGGATTTGCCCTGTGTAGGTTCAGAGAGAAGGACGTAAAGACTGGGACAAGTCAACCGCAATGGCCAAAGGAGTCTGAAATTTGTCATGTTTAAAATGTATTTTGAATTTGTTTTTGGACTTGTATCTGATGTATGCAACTCTTGAATTTTTGTTTCAAGATTTGTAATAACCTTAATTGAAGCTAGTTTCTGAAAGTTTGATATGTAATGTATATTTGTTGAGATTCTGGAAATACATGTATAAAGTGTTTCATATATTCTAGAATGTTTATTGTTGAATGCTATGCTTTCGCGAAATGTTTGGCATTCTGTTTGTATTGTCTTGTGTGGCGCTCGCAATATCCTTCCGGAAGGTATTAGGGCGCTACATAAGGCCCTGGGCTCAGGCCCAAGTCAGGGCAAACCATTGTCATCCCTTTCCTCTCTCCTAGTCACCTTTGGATCACCTGTTCGGAGATAACCAGCATGTAATGTGCAGTGTTGAAACAAAGAGAAGCAAAACAAAGAACCAAACCTGCGAAAAAAGGCGCCTGAACTGAATTTAGTGCATCATCATCTTTCACTCTTTCTTGTCTCTCTCTTTTGGTGCAACCGTGCGTTTTGATGCTTAGTTCATTCAAAGATACGTACACATAGATTAGCACTTAAGTGCACGAAGTGAACATCAACGCTTTACGAAAGAAAGCTTTTGACTCTTTGATATTTTGAACGAGATAATTGAGAGATCTTCTTTCCAAAATTAATCTACAAAAAGTTGTGAAGGTAATATCATTATTTTAAGAAGTTAAATAGAGATTTAAAAGTGTCACAAAAAGCGAATAAAATTAAAATTTTGAAATATAATTAAAGAAATATTTAATATTTAATAAACTGATCATTTTTAATAACAAAGATTATTAAAATAAATCCAATTTAAAAGTTAGTTAGTTTAAATTTTTCATTGCCGAACTGTTTGAGATAATTTAATTTTTTAATAATTGAGTAAAATAGGGATTTTACTCAAAATTAACAAGTAAAATTTGTTTGGACTAAGATTTAGGTGGAATTTAGATTTTCAAAAATATTTTTTATATTTTAGATAAGATTTGAATTTAGGCTTTGTTGGAATTATGCCCATGACCCAATCGTTATGTAATAGATTGAACACCTTAGTTTTGTGATTATTAATTTTGATTAATAACATGACAAATAATTTTATTATCATATTTTGTTTATTATTTTTTATTCTAATATGATAAGTCCTTGATTAAATTTATACACTTGCCATCATAACGGAAATTATGATAATGATAGTCAAGTTTTTAAGGTTTAATTTAAAAGTGTTATTGATCATATGATCATCAAATAAGGATTTTAATGATCCGGTTATATCAATATATATGTAATAGTATCTATTGGATGAATATTAGTAGATCTCATTTACTAAGTTACATGTATAGATGATGCTTATAGAGATATGATCATTAAACTGACACTTGTTACGTTTTGATATCGAACACCTAGTGTGTAAAAATGCTAGATGAATTATCATTGGATATAATTAAGTACCTATCTGATTAGAGGTGAGTCAAAATGGGATCCATTAACTCTAGGTAATGAGTTTGAACTCTATGTTGTCATTGATCTTAATAGTTATTTCAAAACCTTCGCCAGGGCAATTAAATTAGTGAGTAAAATGAGTTTTTTAAGTCATTCACCAATCATTAATGATCGACGTGTAATATAGTTAGTTATCTAATAAGGTTTGACAGTTAAATCATACCTTAGGATACTCCGGAGTTGTAATGATAGAAGGTAATAATATATTATCCTTAACCAGGTTCCGCCTTTGTAAGGTTGTTACTTCATACTATTCGGTTGTTGATGAGTGTTGTTAGACGCCAACCTTGATTCGTAATTAACTGAATTAATTACTACCGGCTTAGTGATGAACTTATGTGGTCACATACTTACGAATATAATAATTCATGTTTATGATTATTTAATTTATTATGAGATAATTTATTAAGTAATTAATATTAGAAAATTTTCTTGTATAAAATAAATGTATTTTATTTCATTTATAAATAATAATAATTATTTAAAAAATAAAATAAAATGGCAAAGAAGGCGTCGTGACCTTGCCTTTGCCTTTGGTGGTTATTTTCGTTAACCAAAACAATAACGAAATAAAGATGTAGTGAATAGTCTTCTTACTTTGAAAAGAAGCGTTGATGTACATACACGTTTTCGTTCTTTTTTGGTTATGGAATGAGAAACGAAGAGAAGAGTAGTATAAAATATACTCTTTCATTTTCGTGTTTTTGCGGGTTTTCTTTATTAAAAAAATTCAAAATTTAACAATAATTATATCGAATGTTGAAAGAGGGACATATTTTTCGATATAGAATACATAAAAATTTCGTATTTCATATCGATTAATCCTCACATTTCAGGTATTTATTTTACCTGTTCTTATTATTTATATATTTGTTAAACGCAATAGATAAACATATGATTACACTTTTTATTTCCGCTGCGTTTGTGATCTTTTATGTTTTATATTCTAGCTCAGTTTGACTTATTTAATTAAAATGATGTTATTTTATTTAATGAATAAACATTAAATTTAAATTCAACCCAATGGACATTATTTCATTGAATGAATGAAACAAAAATATATTATCTTATTGAATGTATAAAATAAAAACGTTTTATTTTATTTTATTAAAAAACGTTTTAATATGTAATTATCAACTTGAAATATTCAATTTTTGAGTTAAAAACGAAGAAAATGGTGTAACTTATTAGGAACACAAAAAAGAAAAATACATAATATGTATTGTTTAAAAGTATATATTTCTATAACCTAAAAACTTTGTTAAAGTGGTGCATTAAAAAAAAGAGAAAAGGTTCAACTCATTCTTCTATAAGAAATTAATAGTCTTACTTATCCAACAAATTAAAAAAGAAAAAAATATATTCATTCGTAAAATTGTATCATCCCTATAAATTATTCCCTTCCAGAT
Source organism: Erythroxylum citrifolium (assembly GCA_026284465.1). NCBI lineage: Eukaryota > Viridiplantae > Streptophyta > Magnoliopsida > Malpighiales > Erythroxylaceae > Erythroxylum > Erythroxylum citrifolium. The sequence goes on along the minus strand of JANKOE010000006.1, from coordinate 2,250,190 downwards.
AAATATAAGGGTTGAATGCAAATGATGATTCTTAAATAGGGATGACAATGAATTGACCCAGATCTGAGCCCCTACTTGATCAGGTCCGAGGCAATCGGCCTAAGCCTAAGCCAGACTCAACCTGACCTGATTTTTTTTTAAAAGTTAAAAAAACAAAAACGACGTCATTTTACTTATAAGAGTAGGGTCTCGAGCTAGTCCGGGCCTACGCAGATCGAGAGCTCAGGCCCGATAGGGACACTTACGGCCCATTAAATTCAAGAAAAATATAAATCAAATTTACATATAACAAACAAAGTTAATTTTAATAAAAAATAATAAAACTTTTTCCTTTTCAAAATATATGTTTAAAGATTTGCTTTCATTAAATTTTAAGTCTTTATGTTGGACTCAAGCTTGGGCCGGGCTTACTTAGAGGTCGACCAATCCAGTCCAACTCTAACTTAGATCACTTTAGTTTACGCATACCATATAATTATTTCATACACTTACAAGTATGCTACTATTTACTCTTGACACGCTCACAATCCTGCACTCGTGCGATAACTTGTGCTGAACTTGAAAGCCCAAACATAACTGCTCGGTCTACTGTAAAGGAGACGTGATCCTCTGTGTTCTTACTCTGTATCTACTCTGTGTCTATTACATCTGAGTTATTTATTTATGTGGATCGTAGTCTGTGCCCATTGCATCTGAGTCATCTATTTATATGGGTCTATATAAATAGATGACTCAGATACAATAGACACGGAGTAGTTACAAAATAAAAGGTACAGAGAATTTGAGGACACCGTAAAGAGGATCTTTATCCACATCCCTAATAATTCCACTTGCGAAATGTAAGACGACACGTGTACTTCTCGCTTAGGGACCGTAACAGACGATCTCTCCCGCCAACTCTATCTGTTTTTAGCCAACACAAAGGGAGGTTTTGTGTTCAAGGATGGAGAATTTGATGGCCCGAAGCATCTCCAAACCTCCGATCACAATCCCGACCAAACAAGACACCACATGGGATTTCTCGAACAGACCCAATGTAGCATCTGTTCCCTTCTCCAGAAAGCGACACCAAGTTGTTACCGACTCGTACGTAAACTACCTCTGCAAAACTGGACGATTGAGCGAGGCAGTGGCGGCTCTTGACTCCTTGGCTCAACATGGGTCCGAGGTAAGACCCGATACTTTCCTAAATTTGGTTCAGTCTTGCATCGACTCGAATTCCCTTATTCTGGGTCGCAAAGTCCATTCTCGGATTGGTTTGGTGAAGCACCAAAGTCCGTTTCTTGAAACTAAGCTGGTCAGTATGTATGCTAAATGTGGGAACTTGGAAGATGCGCGTAAAGTGTTTGCTGAAATGGGTGAGAGAAACTTGTTCACTTGGTCGGCGATGATTGGTGCTTGTTCTAGGGAGCGTAGATACAGGGAAGTGATCGAGCTCTTTTATATGATGATGTCAATGGAGGATAGTTGTTTGCCTGATGCGTTTTTACTGCCAAAGATATTGCAAGCGTGTGGGAACTGCGGTGATCTAAAGACTGGGAAATTGATACATTTGTTGGTAGTGAAATGCGGAATGGGTGATATTCCGCGCGTAAGCAATTCGATATTAGCTGTCTATGCCAAGTGCGGGAAGTTGGACCTGGCAGAAAGATATTTTGAGAGGATGGAACAGAAGGACACAGCAGCTTGGAATGCTATGATATCAGGGTACTGTCAAATTGGTGACGTTGAGAAGGCTCATAGATTGTTTGATGCAATGTGCGAAGAAGGGACTGACCCGGGTTTAATAAGTTGGAACTTGTTGATTTCTGGTTATAACCAAATAGGGCGTTGTGATGTTGCTATGGAATTGAAAAAGAAGATGGAGAGTAATGGAATTTCTCTTGATGTTGTCGCTTGGACATCAATGATTTCTGGTTTCGGTCAAAATAATAGGACAAATCAGGCATTAGACTTATTTAGAGAGATGATTCTAACAGGGGTTGAACCAAATGGTGTTACAATTGCAAGTGCCGTTTCAGCATGTGCATCTTTAAAATCATTAAATGCAGGGATGGAAATCCATTCCCTTGGTGTTAAGTTGGGTAATGTTCACGATGTGCTGGTTGGAAATTCTCTAATAGACCTGTACTCAAAGTGTGGGGACCTAGAAGCTGCTCGACAGGTCTATGATCTGATGGTAGAGAAAGATGTTTTTTCTTGGAACTCAATGATTGGAGGTTATTGTCAAGCTGGGTATTGCGGTAAGGCCTACCTGCTGTTTACGCAATTGCAGAATTCTAATATACAGCCCAATGTCATCACATGGAATACAATGATATGGGGTTATTTACAAAATGGAGATAAGGATCAAGCCATGGATTTGTTTCAAAAGATGGAGAAGGAGGGGAACATCAAGCGGGATACTGCATCATGGAATTCACTTATTGCTGGTCATATACATATTGGGCAAAAAGATTTGGCATTGAGCATATTTCGGCAAATGCAGTCTGCTGGTATTCGTCCTAATCCTGTTACCATATTGAGTGTTTTACCTGCTTGTGCAAGTTTGATTGCACTCAACCAAGTAAAAGAGATCCATGGTTGTGCATTGCGCAGAAATCTAGTATCTGCCTTGCCTGTGGTTAATTCACTTATTGACACTTACACGAAATCAGGGAATATAGCTTATTCAAGAAGCATATTTGATAGGATTATATCCAAAGATGTGATCACCTTTAACTCAATGATTGCTGGTTATATTTTGTATGCTTGTCCAGATACTGCACTTGATATTTTTGATCAGATGAGAATATCAGGAATTAAACCAAGCAGAACTACTTTTGCTTCTATAATTCTCGCACAGAGTCTTGCTGGAAAAGTTGATATGGGGAAGCAAGCTTTCTCTAGCATGGTTAATGACTGCAAAATCATACCAACTTTAGAACATTATTCAGCTATGGTTGATTTATATGGTCGTTCAGGTAGGCTTGGAGAAGCATTGGCATTTATTGAAGATATGCCAATCAAGCCTGACTCATCCATCTGGTCTACCTTCCTAACCGCCTGCCTCATTCATGGCAATTTTGACATGGCAATGCAAGCTAGGGAGAATTTGGTGAACTCAGAACCCAGGAATTCTTTGATTAGTCAGTCAAATTTACAAGGATATGCTTTATATGGAAAAGTCCTTGATGCTTCGAAAGTAAAAAAGGTTGATGGAAATGGCAAGGTACCAAAACTTATTGGACAGAGCTGGATTGAAGTAAAAAAGAAGGTGCATTCTTTTGTGACAGGCAACTGGCCTAAATTCAACCCAGATGTTCTGTTTTCTTGGCCAGAAAGCATCTCAAGTGAAATCAAGGCGCAAGATCTGGGTTGTGGGTTTTATAAGGATGAAATAGAGGAAGAAGAGAGGGAAGAAATTGTTGGTATCCATAGTGAAAAGCTTGCCCTAGCTTTTGCTTTTGTTTCATCACCTTCTACACCTCAAAGTATACGAATTGTTAAGAACATAAGAATGTGTGGAGAATGTCATGGGATAGCTAAATATATCACCTTGAAATATGGCTGTGAAATATACTTGAGTGATTCAAGGTCCTTCCATCACTTTAAATCTGGGAAATGTTCTTGCAGGGATTATTGGTAGTTTAAAAAGCGAAAACATAAATGTGTAATTGCTGTCAAGATCAATCCCCTGATAACATAGTAGCTTATTGCAAATTCATGTACACTTACATGTTTACTGCTTCCTGTGTTTTATAACTATCATTGCAAAACATTGTGTCGAAACAATGAGCAGGTGATATATTTGCCAGAGGAGCGATCCCAGTGGGTTTAAGGTTGACAGTTGTTGAAATGGTGCCTTGCTTGCAGACCAAAGTCCAGTGTGTTAACAAGTTTAGTTTTGAGTTACCTCGTTGTAACTTCTTTTCTATTTTGTAAGTAGTCAATTCCGAAAGAGTGAAAGAAGTATGCTGACAAAAATCCTCTAGAGAAATAAGTTCTGTTAAACTTAATCATATGGTGCCAACTGGAAATGAACTCCTGGAACTTTTGATGGAATGTTGGAATGGACTTAAAAGACTGCCTCAAGATCCAGAAGCATATTTGAAGTGCATTGACTGATATTGCGAAGTATGTACCAGATGGTTATGGCATCAGTAGTGCCGAAGGAACACATGATCAGCCAAGAAACACGAGAAGTGTGAATTTACTGGAAACAGGAGGTTTTTCCCAATTCCAGTTCTGTATGGAAGTCAAGTTCTCAGGCAATGTTATTCCTTACATTCGATGTTCAGCACCTCGTGAAGGGGCATGATTGAAGTTCCTCTAATTGTTTGAAGGCATTGTAAAGTTTCATCTTGTATTCCCACTTCTTTTATGAAAATATAGCAAATAAAGTTAACAAAGCTTATTACTTTTTCCTATGGTCTTTTGCTTCATTTTAGATCCTGATGTCTTGGAATTTCATACAATGCCAACTGGTAGCTCAAAAACTAGTTACTTCGATGTTGAAGACTATATATTTGAACTTACTGTAGTCACTAGGATGCTCATGGTTTTATAGAACACTTTGAGAGTTTGGTAGGGACGAGAGAGTAAGGATGGAACTTACAATGATAGAAAAGGAAGAGAGTATCTTCTCAATTGAGAAATACCCACATATGGGAAGTAGAAACCTCACACCAGTGAAGGGTCAGCTTCCAGAACCCGGGCCATTACTGCAAGATTCTGCAACACTATTATGAACAAAGCTTTCATGATATGAAAAGTTCCAAAGGGAATGTCAAAAAGTTCCATGCCTTTTTCTGAGGCATCCATAATCGTGAATGATTGAGCTTAATGTTGTAGTAGCTCTCAAATAGTAAACACTGCAGAATCTGACAATAAATGATGGATGAGCTGTTTTGCTCTTTCACGATTGTGGAAACTCACGGTCAGAAACCCGTGGTGCCTTTTTTAACGGATGCCTTAGTGAAAAGGTTGTTTCATGGATCTGATTCTCTTATCTTCGAACATGTCCCTCTTTAGTGCATTTGGAATTTGTTTCTTCTGCTAGCTTCAGACAGCTATATTATACAGAGTTTCCACTCACGAGGATGCTTTTGTTGCTCATTAAATAGGACTAATATTTCTCTATTGCTATGTGTAGCGTCAAGAAAGTTCTTCCAACCGGCACTAGATCAACAAGTCTCCAAGTATCCGTTTATTTACCAACAGAATGGTACTGTCTAAACTTCCATTAGCTTGCTTCTCTGCAATACTTTTTCTTTTGAACTTCTTTATGCGTAAGCACTAACAAGCTGGAAGTGTGATGATGTTTTCAGAGCTCTGAAAAAGGAGAAAAGGTACCTATGAGCGTTGGTCCTTGGGGTGGTCAAGATGGGTTTCGTTGGGATGATGGAGTCTACTCGACGGTCAGACAATTCGTGATAGCTCATGGTGCTTGTATTGACTCCATTCAGATTGAGTATGATAAGAAAGGGGTCTCAATTTGGTCAGAGAAGCATGGAGGATTTGGAGGCAATAGAATAGACAAGGTTAGTCCGCTCATTCATGAAGATTTATGGTCATAGAATTCTGGTGATTCTAGACTAACATAGGAATGAAATGAAATGTCCATAGCAGTTAGGGAGAGGGGTTTAGCCTGGCGGCTAAGAATGTAGGGAAGCTTAGAATTGATGTTTGAATTAAAGTTTGATTGAAATTTAACTATGTATAGATGTTGCAATCATAGCAAGAAGTATTTAACTATGTATAGATGTTGCAATCATAGCAAGAAGTACGATCGGAACTTGGACACAGGATCTGTGAAACTATCATTGTTCCTAATGATCTGCATCTTGCAGGTGAAACTTGATTACCCAAATGAGTTCCTTACTTCAGTCAGTGGACACTATGGCAGCATAAACGACTGGGGACCTGTACTTATTCGATCACTTACATTTGAAAGCAACAAGAGAACTTATGGACCATTTGGAGTAACACAAGGCACATGTTTTTCATTACCAGTGACTGGGGGCAGGGTCGTTGGTTTTCATGGAAAAAGTGACTGGTGTCTTAACGCAATTGGGATATATTTGAAGCCTCACCAGCAAGAGAAAAGCTCCAAAGCTATAGTCCAGACGAAAAGCTACAATACTAAGGGGAGTGACAGTGTAGGCTACTCTGTTATACAAGGAAGTGCAGGCAATGCTTATGACATAGTTGTTGCTGTGAGGCAGAAAGATGATAATGGCAACCCTCTACAAAAAAAGCTCTCAACACAAATTTCACAAGAGCATTATACCGATGCCGGAACAATCACCAAGGTAAGATATCTCTCTCATGTTTCTGTTCTTTTCACATGATTGTTTTTGTCTCGAGTGTATCATCAGACTCTAAATGGAAGACCTGAAATTCAGGGAGCTAGTATAGGAAGAATTCCATCAAAAATTGAAGGTCTGATAACATATGGACCCTGGGGTGGCACTGGTGGTTCGTTGTTCGATGACGGACAGTACTCGGGGATTAGGCAGATCCATTTGTCACGCAGTATTGGCATTGCATATATTAGAATCCAGTATGATGACAATGGACAGCCTAAATGGGGAAGCAAACATGGCGGAAGTGGAGGATTCAAAACTGATAAGGTTAGTTATCTTAGATACAGAGTTATCCGTTTCATACCATGCCACATACCGTCCGGAAAAGGATACCAAAATAGCTTGTACCTTAGCAGATTGATGTACCAAAATTGTAGGATCTTCAGGTTTTCATTTCAGAAAACTGAAAAACTTGGTCCAGTGTCTTACTATTGAGTATTGATTGGTGCATTTCTTGCAGATAATATTCGATTATCCTTCTGAGATACTAATGAATATTAGTGGAACCTATTGGCCTTTAATGTACATGGGGCCTCATATAATCAAGTCGCTTACTTTCTACACCAACAAAGGAGTGCATGGTCCATTTGGAGAAGAACAAGGACCCTCTTTCACCACCAAAATGAAGGAAGGCAGAATTGTTGGATTCCATGGAAGAGAGGGTCTTTTCCTGGACGCCATAGGAGTACACCTTGTGGAAGGAGTTGTAAGACCTGCAAAGCATTATCTTTCTGATGCAATAACTAAAACTGAAGCAGATGTTGCAGAAATAGACAACTCTCCCTGGTCTAACAAGCTTGTAGTTGCCAAACGAGGACAAACCGAAGATGTTGCTTGTGGAGTGATGAAAGAACCAGCTCCATGTGGACCAGGTCCATGGGGTGGAGATGGAGGAAGACCATGGGACGATGGAGTGTTTTCTGGGATTAAACAGATATTTGTAACAAGAACAGCAGAAGCTATTTGTTCAATACAGATTGAGTACGACAGGAATGGACAATCTGTGTGGTCTATTAAACATGGAAGCACTGGAGGAACATCATCACAAAAGGTCTATAAAACAATATAATCTGACCAAGAGAATCTTAAAAATCTAAGAAACTTGATAAGAGCTTCACTTCCAGTGACATGGGATGTGATTTGTTTTTGCAGGTGAAATTGGAGTACCCCCATGAAGTCCTGACATGCATGTCAGGATACTATGGTGCAATAAGAGAGGATAGGCCAAAAGTCGTGAGGTCGCTGACATTTTACACTAGCAGAGGTAAGTATGGGCCGTTCGGTGAAGAAATTGGTACGTTCTTCACGTCGACCACGACTGAAGGAAAGGTAGTGGGCTTCCATGGAAGGTGTGGGGCTTATCTTGATGCTATTGGGGTTCATATGCAACATTGGCTTGGAAATGACAGACCATCAAAGCCTTCTCTTTTCAAGTTCTTCAAATGATTGATTTGATGGACATGCTTGCTTATTAATTAATGAAATAGTACTTCTAATCTGATTTCATCTTTAATTCAAAATTTTAAAATATTGTATTACAAGCTTATGTTTATGTATAAATCACTCTTAATTAAAAGATTTTAATTCAAAGATTAAAACTTTTAATCGTTTCAACCATTTTAATTTGAAAAATTAGGGATGACAATCTAGCTCGGATTTGTCCTGGTATGAGTTGGCCAAGCTCGAAGTCAACGAGCCTAGCTTGAGTTGATTGGCCCATGGATCGGGCTATGGGCCGGTATGGCTTGGCTAGACTGAGCCATGGGCAGAGGTAGGGCCAAGGCCTCCATGGCTAGACAAAAAATGACACAACGTCATCGTATAGTTAGAAATGATTTCGTTTTTTAATTCTTTTATTAAAAAAATGATAAATTAGGTTGGGCCGGACAATCCCAACTTGGTCAGGTCACGAGCCGAACCGGACCGGCCATCCCTAGTAAAAATTTTAAATTGCCTAATTTTTTGATTTTGTTTTTAGCTTTCCGGTTCAATTTATTTTAATAACTCTTGTTGTTAAAAAATAATTAATTTAATAATTGATCTGTTAATTTTCACAAATTATTAAAATTTTACAAACTAAAATAAATTAAATAATTTTCAATCAACAATTTTTAAATTAAACTTCAAATTCAATATGTAAAGACAATTTTTAAAAATATATTTCAAATTATTTAATTTTATTTCATCTATAGTGAATTTTTTGACGGTCTAATAGAATTTTTTAAATTTTAAATTTCTTGTTTTACTAGTTTAACATCCGCTCTGATTTTTAAAATATTGAAATATATATTTTCTAAAAACTTTCAAATTTGAAAATAAAAACAAAATTATTTTTTAACAAATTTTTAATATAGCCCAGTAAAATTTTTTGAAAATTTTCACCTATATTTTAAACTAGATTAAGATTTAAAAAATAAAATTTTCATTAGGTCTCCAAAATAGAGTTTAATTTGATATGATCGGTTTATTATCATCTTATCTAAAAGTTGATTGATTTGAGTTAAAATTATTGATTGCACCTAAAGTTAATTGATTTGACTTGGACTATTAATCAAAGAAGATACCTGAAGCTTGCAACTTCAGGCTCTTATAGCCACGTCAAATCTTTTGTTTTAGTTACTTTCTTTTAACTCTATTCTATCAAATCTTATTCATATATTTATTTGGGGTCTATATAAATGTATGAATAAGATTTAATAGAATATAATAGGAACATTATAATCGAAATAGGAGATATGATCTCTTACTTAACATGTATGTTACACAATTAGTACTTAATCACGTGATTATCAAATAAATAAATGTTTAGTTATAGCAATTCTAACACAATCTTCTCTCCCCTACATATTCCATGGAGTAGTATTCTAAGACTTCAATTGTAATTATTATTTTAATTATAACGACAAGATATACTTACTCTAATGTTTTTAAAAGCAGATATGAAATTAATCCAGCAAAAAAAGATATTTAAGGTTTAAAAGGTTCACTTGATATTAAATCGTTATAAAATTGACAAAAAGATTAAATAAAATTAAAAATTTTAAAAAATGATTAAAAGAGATTATTCTTACCATCAAAAAATTTGAAGTTTAATTTTAAAAAATATACTATGAAATAAAAATTAATTAATTTATAATATTTATTAATTAATAAAAATTGATAGATTAATTAAAGATTTGTCATGTTTTTAACAATAAAAGTTATTAAACTAAACTAAATCAAATATTAAATAGTGTAAAATTTTTACGATTCAACCAGTCGAATCGATTAAGTTTTTTAATCATTGGTGCCATCGTACTGGCAATCTTCAATATAAATTAAATTATAAGTTACAAGATTTTGGTCATATAAATTCCAAAAATCTCCACTGTATGTGTCCCCGTCATAGATGGAGACAACATGTCAATTCAACGGAATAATAATTCAGTTAGATTGTATAATGACAGAAACCAAACCAGTTATTGTCTCATTGCCATACAATGAGCAATTATATGTCCAGAAAAACCTGTGCAACATGTCATGTCAGACTAATGCAAGTAAAAATAGCTCAATCCAACCTAAAATTATTAGGTTGGATTCCATTTGAACATGTCAAACTTGAGATTTTTAAAAAATTTAAACGAGCTGGAATTATCTGATTTAAATTCTAAAATTTTCACATAAAAAGGCATATTTTGAATAAAAAGATATCTTTTAAATTTTTAAAAATTAAAAATAAATTACTCTAAAATCGGTCAAACTTCAGACTGAATCTGACCGTAAAAAGATTCTTTTAAACCCAACCCTAACTCAGTTTGTTATCATGTATAATTTAACGGGTAGCTCAAGTCGAGAAAGTTTATAAAACTTAAAATTGACTTATAATTTTTAAATAAATCTCAAATTTTAAATTAAATTGAGCATAAATCTTTTTAAATTTTAAGTTTAAATTCTTAAATTTAAAATTTTTAAATTTCATCTATTAAATTTAAAATGAGTTAGATTAGACTGGAAAGACCAGGTCGAAATGTCAAATCTAGGTCAATGCCAAAAAACCAGTTATTGTCTCATTACCATACAGGGGGAAATTAGCTGTCTTGAAAAAGGCTGAACAACATTTCAAGTCAGTACTTCTTGTCTAAACTGAGATTGATACAACCAAATACGATTGTGTGTGTGTACATATATATTGTCTATTAGCAAGCATCAAGTTCATCGCCAGCTAGTGCATGCAGTGGAAACAGATGGCACTATAAGTGAAGCTCTGCTGTAATAATTTTTAGCAGACATTAATGAACCAATAAACCATAGTTTGGTTATAGTTTAGGTTTGATTAAACTAGATTTTGAATCGGACTCGATTTTTAAGACTTTTTTGAAGTTTGGTACCATAATTTGTGTTAGTGAATATATAAAATCAATTAAGTTAGCTCAACACAACAACTTAAGCTATTGTGGTGAAACAGTCACTTAATATGGTATTAGAGCTTTTGTGACCAAGTGGTCGTGAGTTTAAATCCTACCACCTGCCTGTTATTCAGTACAAGGTAAAGTGAGTCTGTGCAGATTTCAAGCTCAAAAGACTTTCGCTTGAGGGGATGTGTTAGTGAATATATAAAACTAATTAAGTTAGCCTCGCACAACAGTTTAAGTCATTGTAGTGAAACGGTTGCTTAACAATTTGAATATTCAACCTCTCACAATAAAATAAGATTATTTTAAAAATCGTTTAAAAATGACATTATTTTGAATTTAAATTAAAAATGAATCGTCCAAAATGATGGTATTTTAAATTTTTATTAAAATAATATTTAATTTAATTAATATTTTTAAATTAATTTCTGATTAATCACCGTCTTTAAGATTTTATCTTATCTATATTTCTTCTTTATCTCAACTTAAACCGACAATAATAACGTTTCATTAGAAATTCTATTGAAATGTGAAATTTGAAAAGGTTCAAAAGTACGCAACTTAACTCCTAACACATAAAAGAAGCTTTATCCCGACTTTTAAATTAAGATATGTTTAAGAAGGTTTATTCCACAAATTGGACTACTTTAATGGGTAAAAGGAATCGTATCATACCATAATAATGTGGTCATACCTATTAAGTGAATAATTAAAGTAGATGCCATATGCCATGTGGTTTTATTCGTATTTTCATGGGATATATTATTCTATAACATAATTAATAACACCTTTTTTCTTTCTTTTGGGTATCATTATCTCCCTAATAATGGATCTTAGATTTTTTTTGTTAGATTTCATTCTTGCCACTAACAGGAACACGATACGTTCTAAACTGAGCACGTACAAACTCAAACCAGGTTTCATTCTAAAATCAACAGGCGCTACGAGGAGTAACTCAAAGAGACTATTTTCATAATTCGAACATGTAACCTATGGCTACAAACGAGCAACTTTTACCGGTTGATTCAAGGCTCTCTCTCTAATTTTCATTTTATGATCAAATAAAAATATATAGGTGCCTAGTAATTTTTTTAATAAATTTTAATTATGTTAATGTAATTTATAATTATTATATAAAAAATTAAAATGCATAAAATTCTTAAAAAAAATAATATAATTGCTTCCGTTTTGTTATTTAATTTCTATTTATAGCATCGAGCAAGCAGCCAATCTCTTGCACGTAACGTCACAAACAAGGAATATAATCCAATCAGCACCAGCACAATAATGCATTATTATTACAAAGATATGCTAATCATACTGTCGTGTTAGGTTTAATTTCAACACCTATTTATGCAAATTCAATGTCGTTTTGTACCTTATTGGACAAGTTTTCTGATTCTGGGAAAATTCCCAAGAGTTACGGCACTATGTATGTATGTATCATATCAAGTTCAGCTTTTGTGGTCGAATCCTGCTAGGGTTGTTGCAATTTGTTGCTAGCAACAAATGGTTAGGTTGACGGAGGAGATGGGCCCAGTGGGACACTGCCCCCCAAATTATGGAAAAATTAAATATATATATATATATTTAAACAGAGTTATTTAAGAGTTAGAGGTACACTGGGCCCCCTAAAATTTAAAAAATTAAATATTTGGACCCTCCTATTCTAAATTTCTAGCTCCGTTAGCTCCTTAGGAGTGGTCGAGTCGAGTTAGTATAGGGCTTTACACTCTCTCGATTGACCCTGTCGTATAGGGTTTACTTAGTATGGAGTACCTCATTGGCGTGATTTGCAGGCTATTGAGTCAATCCGAAGGTTTACCCAGTGTGCATCCAAATGATAATTGCTGTAGGTTTCTCTGTTTTAAAAAAAACAAATGGTTATGTGATTACGATCAAAAATGATAATTAAAATAAATTACTGAACGGAAATTTAATTCGTGTTTCAATTTATTTAAATCATGAATAATATTATTTAAATATTGTAATTTGTACATATTTTTGATCTCATAAATATTTATAAAAAAGAAATTATAATAAAAATTAGTGATTATTTATATTAAAAATAGTGATTAAACATACACGATATAAACATCGATGTCACATGTGAATTAATCGAATGAGGCTTACATGACGATGATACCAATTCGTAAACTCAAACAAAATTAATTAAACTCGATTTAAACCAATAATTTATTATAATTATCTTTAATTATTATTTTAAGTAGAGTTTAATTAAGGTAGCTCAAGTTCGAGAGTTGAGTTGAATTATTATGTTGGTGAAATTTTATTAATCCATGTATTATATTCATATCGTGTTTTTAAAATAAATATTTTAAAAAATTAAAAATTAGAAGATTTTCTTATAAATATAAAAATTACGAAGAATTTTTTAAAATATTTAATTGTGTCCAATATTGTAGAGGTTGCTTTAATGGTGGCCCACGAGTCAAACCACCGTGATGGTTGGCTTAAATACTGTGGATTGTGGATTGCAGATGCAGATTGCTCGGGGTCATGATCCCCGTGTCTAATGGAATTACAGTTGTTATCTCTTTATGCGGATTCATTTTCAAAGTTAGGCTGGCTAGATTTGGACCGATTTGTCTAATTCTTGTTTCCATTTTTTCTATATCTTCCAAACTCTAGCTGCTAGCTATGACATTTTATGCAATTTGAGTATATATATAAAACTTAAAAATAAGAGATTTAAGGTTTAAAAGGTTCAACTGGTATTAAATCGTTATAAAATTGGGTAAAGATGAAATAAAATTAAATAATTTGAAAATAGTTTAAGTAAGCAATTCTTACCCGTCGAAAATTTAAAGTATAATTGAAAAAAGAGACCGTTAAATGAAAATTAATCTGTTTATTTTAGTTTATAAAAACGTATTAGTTTATAAAAACTGACCAATTAATTAATAGACTGATTGATTTTTAATAACAAATATTACTAAACTAAACCGAACTGAAAAGTTAACCGGTTAAAGATATTTACTATTAAATTGAACCAACCAATTCGGTTTTTAAATCATTGACAACTATTGAACAATACAATTGAATGCAGAAATTTTGGAGCTATTCTTCTTTCCTGGAAACCATCTTTCATGGATGGAGAACAGCTGAGATCTGACTAATGACCAGATGGTTTTAGCTTTTTGCTTTCTAGCGTGTTAGTGTGTGTTACAGCTTTCTCTCGTTTGTTTCCGTGAAAAAGAAGAGCTTCTAAAATTGAGGAATTTCTTGTCGAGATGCAATCCAATGAAAACGAACCTTAAGTAGCTGGATAATAAGTTAAAGCAAGATTTGGAGCAACTGATAAAAGTTGCTCGTTCGTAACAATAAAGTTACATGTTTAAATTACGAAAATAGTTTATCTGTAAAATTTATAAAAGAAAAATTCCGTATATTAATGACCTCTTAAATTCTCCTAAAACGGAGAGCCTTGTACGGTGAGATACGTTGAATTTTAAAAATTGCCAATGTTTTCAAAACTAAAATAAAAATTAAACCGTTGAGACATGAGGTTTAAAATTTAAAATGTTCATTTGATATTAAATCGTTATAAAATCAACCAAAAATTGAATAAATTTGAAGAATCTAAATTTTGATTTAAAAATATTGTCCATATTTATCTAAAATTTAAAATTTTATTAAAAATGAATTATTAAATAACAATTTCATCTGTTTTTAATAAAAAATTATTAAATTAAATAAAAAATAACTAGTCCCTTTATTTTCAAAACATTAATAATAACACATATGAAAGTCAACACCTAGCATTTATTGTTATGAGAGGGTGAGGTAGGTTTGGCAGAGTTAGTTAAGGCAAGACTTATTTGAACACCTTTTCCACATTAATAAAACCCTTCAATTTGGACAAGAAAGCACATGGTATATAAATGCGGGTTTTCGCATAAATGTGTGGATGAGATTTCACGAAATAAAGGATTTATCCATATAATCAAAAATCAACTTAAGATATATAGTAGAGTTTGTATCTACGTGAGAAAGTATAATTATAATCAAAGATCAACTAATTATTTAATAAAATCTAAATGCAAACTCTATTAGAATTACACTTTTAAAAAATTATTTATAAAAGGAGATATTTTTATTATAATTATTATTAACATTTAGTACTATTAATCTCAATTATAATTACAAATGTTTTACAATTTTCAATTTTATCAACTTAATTATTAAAGTGTCTCAATCTAATAAATTTAAATCCACTTGAAAGTCATGTTACATCAATATGTAATATCAAATTAAAATAAAACATATAGACATTTTTTTCTTAGATTTCGATTTAAAAATAAAAAAATGTGATATCCATCATCATCACCATCATATTATTACACGTAGTCTGAAGTGTCGCAATAAAGCGGGATCTGGGAAGATCTGATAGTACGCAACCTTACCCCTATATAATAGAGAGGTTGTTTCCAGTAGACCTACATGTATATATGACAATAAAAGAGTGATGTAAGTTAAAGAGTAAATAAGTAAAACTGACACGCTCAATTATTATGTAAATAAAATTACAATAAATATATAAATAAATAAAATATAAAATATAACCAAAGGATATACCTGATGGTGTCCAGATCGGTTAGCATCTGATAAGCTGCAAAGTCCAGCTCTTCTTGTCTCTAATTAAGCTAGAGGTCCATGCTCAGAGATATTGAAGATATGACAATCTTACAGTTTTAGACAGCCTCGCGGGATCTTTTCTCATACACTTGTCATTTATATAAAACTAATTAAATTTGCTTTAAACTAACAATTTAAAATAATACAATAAATTTAATTAGTTTGATTCAAGTTTAAGAACCGAGTTGAATATCGTGTAAGTAACAACTGATTGACCCGTATATGATATTCGTGTTGCTTATATTTTATTATTACTTTTTTAAAAACTTAAAATAATTTAAAAATCTTGTTGAACTACAGAGCATCTCCATATCTTTTACCCTATCGAATTATATGGTCATAAGCCGATTGATTCCCTTGAAATCAATATAAAAAGAGACCTAACATGCATCGAATGACTAGGAATGATAGCATTAACACTAACAATTGGGTTTGAGCTGTAAATAGGTTTAAAGCAACTTGAGTTCCACGAACTCAGAGTCACCTTTTGATAAAGTCTACATTAGATTAGATTCATTAACTATGATGTTTTATGGTACCACGTAAAAACAAGCATCGAGTATTGAGCATTGAGCAGCAAGCAGCCTACCTACCATATAGCCAGGAAGAAAAAGAAGAATCTAATCTAATGGAATAATTGATGTCGGATGTTGGAAAAAAGAGGCTGATTCTTCTCTGCACATCAACACCAAAAGTGGGAGTAGTTGCTTCTTAAATTCAGCAGCTTTTGTAGCAGAAAGTTGCAGTTTGCGTCGGGACCCTTTTGCTTTACTGTTACTTTTGTACTTAGAAGAGAGAGCTTTGGATGTAATTTAAGAACCATTTAAAAAACAAAAGATATGATTAAACTAATATTTAAAAAAAGTAACCAAAAATTAAGGTTTAAAATATTTAACTAATTAACTAGGGGTTCGTTCATTGACTTTGGGTATGGAGCAGCCTTAAATTCTTGGGCCAGCTGTCCCATCCTGTGAGGTGCCTACAAACCAGCAAGGGGATTAGTCACTAGGTCCCTCGGTGGATACCCTGGTCTAAGACCAAAAATAAAAAAATAAAAAATAAAAAATATTTAACTAGTGTTATTAGATCGACCGTCATAAAATAGACTAAAGATTAAATAAAATTAAAATATAATCAAAAGAGACTGTCATTACTTATCGAAGAATTTAAAGTTTAATTGAAAAAAGAGATTAAATAAAAATTAATTGTTTATTTTATTTTATAAGAATTTATTAATTAATAAAAATTATTTATAACAAATTAAAAATTAAAATGATAAACATAATTTTAATAGAAGTTTAAAGACTAATTTAAATGAATTTTTTAAAACTTCTTTTTTTGTTCTTTAAATAAATTATAAAAATTGAAAAGAAGCCGATGTTATTTAATGGATAATACGGATTTGATTATAAAAATTATTAGTTTCATCGATGATTCAAAATAGAATGAATGCATGAAAATATCTCTTATTTAATGTTTTAAAAATTAAACTAGAAATTAAACAAATAAGGTAAAAGGTTTAAATGGTTCAATCAGTTTTATATCGTTATAAAATTTGCTAAAAATTAAATAAAATTATTAATTTGAAATATGATCGAAAGAGATTATATTTACTTATTTAATAATTTGAACTTTAATTAAAAATAATTTATTTTTGTTTATAAGTACTCATTAATTTACGAGAATTGAGTAATTAATTTATAAATTGGCACATAACAAAAGCTATTAAAATAAATCAAACTGAGAAATTAAAAATTAGATGATTCAAAATTTTTATGAACGGACCGATTATATTTTTTTACTACTAAAAAGTAAGTAAATAAATGAGCACTCCGTTTAAAAAAGTGTATGTTTTACTCTCGGATACCGAGAAAGGAATGGTATATTTCTCGAGAAAGGAACAGAAAACAAAGGCATAGTATTCTATAGTCCTCCGTGCTCAGGGAATATATTTAGTATCCAAATAATTATAAATTAAGAAGCTAATCTCTGTAAAGAACTTGCATGATCTGTGAAGTACAATTAAAATATAAAATACTGTATGTTCAAAGATAAAGGACAAAACTTGTATTATTAAATAAGAAAAATGTAATTGTGAACTTTGGCAGTGTAACAATCACAATAACGAGTGACGAAGTCAGAAAATTAAGATAGGAGGACTCAAATATTTAATTCTTTTAAATTTTAGAGGCTCAGTGCACCATTAACCTCTAAATAATTTCGTCCTTGTATATATATATATTTATATTAAAAATAAAAATAAAATAATTTTTTATAATTTGAAGACCATTGTGTCACTGGACCCCATGTACCTCCGTCGTAACAATATTTAATTGATTTTTTGACTTAATCACTTTTTGTATTTTTGACTAATTTTCGATTTTTTGGACTAAGCAAACGAATATAATTATTAAAAATAAGAAATTTAAACCCAAGTCATTACCTTTTTGGTGAGAATTTTCACTCACAAAATTATAAGAAAATAAATTGATTCATTAAATAAATAAAAATATATGGAGTTAAGTTATTCTTAGTGGGGCAAAAATATTTAAACAAAAATACTTATATACAAATTTTAAGTATTACTTAAAAAAAGTCATCAATCCTTAAAATTGTTTAAATTTCTTGGTCGTTTTTCTTTTTAAAAAATATTTTCTTATACCTTTATTAAAAAATAACAATAAATATATGTATGATATTAAGCATAATATACAAATAAATCAAATATGGTTAACATCACGATTCAAAAGCAGTTCTTAAACCCGATTCGAACCAATTAAATGTAAACAATAACAACAACAACAACTCAGTAAAAATTTCAATAACACGAGGTCTAAAAGATCTAGTTTGCTCTTGATTAGTAGAGAGTCTGTCTAACATATCAACAATTTATTATAATTGTTATAAATTATTAATTTGAATTGGATTTAATTATTTGGGTCAAGTTTAAGAATTAGATAAATTATCATATCAACAACATTTGATTGATTGATCGGCAACATTCATTTCACATATATTTCGTTATTATTTTTAGTAAAAATCTGAATTTTTTTTTAGAAATTTAGAAATTTAAAATATTTGGCCTTGTATTTTTATCCTAAAAATTTTAATTTTAATAAAATTGTTAAAATTTTATATTAAAATTTTTAAATAAATTTAGACCCATCCATGTAAGGGAATAGTACCAGTCTAATGGCTACTATACATAGTCTCCTCTTCTAAGGAAAAAGAGAGGAGCCACGAGATGTATAAATTGCGTGATCAATTCTCTTGTTTCGGTTTTCGTGTGTCATTCTGTATCTGAGACTATCAATCCATTCAGTAATATTTCGTGTGCCACTCTCTGCTTAAAACCATCCATCAATTTATTAAAATATTAACAGATGAATAGATAATCTTAAACACAGAGTGACACACAAAAACGAAAACAAAAACAACCTCTATCTCCTAAATGGAGATTGCACTGAGCAGCAGCAGCAGCAGCCCATTTCTTTGATGAAACAGAGCACAGAACTTTCAACTTTGAATATGGAAATTAGAAAGACTCTTCTTTTCCACCTTTCGTTCTTCAAGAAAGATTGCATCTTTCAAAGGTAATATAAATGCCTATGTGTATTTATTACTCTCTTCGGCTTGGAAGCCAATAATAGTTCTTACCATTTCTTGTCAAAAAAAAAAAAAAGCATCCAGATTTCAGACATAAAGACAACCTAAGGACTGAGGGTTTTGTAGCTTCCTCCCGAATCAAGCCGTGCTTGTATATGAGAAAGCAGATGCAGGTCACCTTGTAGAAAATATTGGCTCTTGTCACAGCATCCGAGGAAATTTCTTGTCGGGGATTTAACTTAAACCTATTTGGACATGTCTACATTTTTGTTCCACTCACCCTTAACTTTTTCAATAAAAGATAAATTAATGTTTGAGGATTGAGCTTCCAATCTTATCATAGGATAATAAATTATAAAGTTCCATATTTGTAATTTTTTATTTCCGTATTTAATTTATAAAGCTTTTAAAAATCAAATAATTCAATTTAAAAAATTATTTTATTAATTTAATCAGTTTTAAAATTTTTAATTTGAGTTGTTTGATTTTTTTAAACAATAGACGATTAATTTAAATTTTTAAAAAATTAGGGTTTAAAATAAAATTTTTATACTTTTTTCGGAATGAATTTTTTAAATTTTCGTGTGAGAAAACATTTTACTTAAATTTAAATTATTGAATATTTTATAGTTTTAAATAAAAAATTAAAAAAAAGATTGCAACTACTTTGATTGGGTCTTTACACTACAAAATTTCCAACTTTTTGACCAACCAATATGTACAAAATTTAGTTCCTGAATTTTTCCAGGGCAAGCTGTTTCCAGGAAACTGGTTAAAGTGATTGCGTTTGACAAGAAAGACAGATGCTTTCCATCCAATCATAGTTGGCTGGAGGACATGAAGTGGTAGATAAGACTTGGATTTTCTTACATAGTCAACAAAGCAAGCACTCATCTTTAACATGAGTACAAAACATTTTACTCATTTAAAACGTAGACTTCAGTGAAATCACTACATAGGCTTGGGACCCCAACTTCAACTAACCACGCAAGTTGTAACCTGAAAATGAAACATCGAGTGTTCACACTAGACAACAATTGAATTGAATCGGTCCAGCTAAAAACTTTGAATGGGTCAATTTTTTATTTTAGTTTTTAATTTTTTGATTTAATTTACTTTTTGTTGAAATTAATTAATTAATTAATTAGTTTGTTAGAGTATTTTATAATGATTAAGCATGAAAATGAAAATGTTAAAGAGTTTATAAATAATAAAAGTCAACTATTTAAATGACTAGTTCTAGTCGTTTTGACAATAATTAACCTAAGCCCAATTATTATTAGTAGATTCTACACTCTGCCCATATTAAAATATAATTTTTATAAAGTAAAATATACCGATTAATTTTTATTTAATAGTCTCATTTTTTAATTAAATTTTAAAATATTTCAATCATTTTTCAATTTCTTTAATTTTATTCAATTTTTAATCGATTTAATAATGGTTTAGTACCGGTTGAACTTTTAAACATTAAACTTACTAGTTTAACTTTCTAGTCCGATTTTTAATAATAAAAATTAAAAGAATTATTAAACTAAATCAAACTAAAAAATTAATCGGTTAAAATTTTTACTGTTAACAACCGATCGGGCTGATCAATTTAAAAAAATTGCTTTACACTACATTTCTATATTAATTTGCAAAAAAAAAAAGCCTAACTAACCTAATAATTATTATTATTTTTACCTTTTTCACTATTAGGACTTCATAAGAAGTTAATATTATTTTCATCCAAACACGTTTAATTTGAAAATTTGATTAAATTCAGTTATTGGATTTTAATATTTCAGTTACTACTACACTGAATTTCACTTTTTTATTTTAATTCTAATATTTTAAAAGTTATTGCTTACTTCTTTATGATTTTATTTATGATGTAATTTTTTAATTATATTTTTTATACACAATAATTTAAAAGGCTTCAAATTACAATAAATTTTAATATATTTAATTTGCTTTATATATATATATATATACACACAAACTAAATGGCGTATGTTTGGTATTGGAAGGAGCATAATTGGTAGAGTGAAAGTAGAATGTGCAAACCTCAATGACCAGATTATTGAGTCAATCTTAAAACCAAAGCCAAACTACCTATGGTCTTCGACCCCACATGTCTCTTATGTTATGTTACAATCAAGTCTTTTTGGGAGACATCCTTATCTTGGGACATTTTCCGATGCATAATGAACTTTCCCTTGACTAAATATTTATTGCGAACAATAATATAAGACAAAAATAAAAACTTATTTTTTTAATATTAATAATTATATATTTTATAAGCTCTAAGTGACGGGTCCATGCTTTCAAGTTTTAGTTTAATAGCTAAAAATGAGGATTAGGTCACTGATTTATCTGATTTCTTTGTGCAATATGAGTATGGACAATGAAGCTGAGTCTCAGGCATGTAGGTTAAATTGACCGATGTTGTCTTTTATACTCTTATACGAAAAATCGCAAGTTCGAGTTATAGAAACGGTTTTTTATAAGATATAAAAAGAAGATTGCGTATAATTGATGACTTTTTTCCGACCATCTCGAATCGTAGATAATGTATTTTGAATTCGAGCAAATTAATTAAAATACTTATTAATTTATGATCAAGCAATTCAAAATTCATAATAAACTATAATATTTGGAATTAAGAATCCTCTCTTTGTGGTGAGCAAAAGCGAAGAATTCAGTCAACATGGTCAAGATTGATGGGCTGTTATGTCATAATCCGTTGATTACGACGTCGTTATTTGTAAAACGGCGTCGTTATTAATGAGGAAAAGAGAGGGAACCCTTCTTCTGTTGATAGTGTATTTGCATGCGAAATTTACCGCAGCATGAGGTGGGAAAGCAGAGAGAGACATATTGGGTATAGAGAGCGACGTCAGAGACTGAAGATGAACCTCCACACAAACGACACCGTCTCAGTCTCTGCACCCACGTGAAGCTTCCTATGCTCACGACCCCAATAAGATCCTCCGTATCCAAAAGTGGGCACCATCTTAGAAACCAAAAAACCCTGGCCCCCACTTACACCTCTTACAACTCACACGTGTCCCCCAACCCCTCTCACGTGAACTGCCACGTGTTCCCAACTCAGACACTCCCTCCACACTGTTCTTGTCCTATAAAACCACAACCTGCGTCTCGGGTCATAGACAACCCAGGAACCAGCACACATAGCCTAACTAGGATCAGATTACAATTGGGTTTACTGTTCTCGACATGATTCTTATCTTTCCCGAAAGAAAAATCCAAAAAAAATTTCTCGTTCTCTGCAACCTTTTTTTAATAATAGCAACAGATACATACACCATCAGCAGCAACGTGAAAAAAGGGGCTGCGATTGCGAATCTCAGCTTACGTTAGCCTCTCCGACACCTGCCACCGAGATTTTGTTCTCTGTTACTCTCTAACACAATCCCATTTTCCTTTTTATCGTGTTCTGTTCGGTGGATATACGTTCTTCTTCTTCTTCTATATTATATGAAACACAGAGCAGACGCGGAAACAAAAGTTAAAATGGTCTCTAAGCTGCTTCTACTTATGTTCGCTATCTGTCGGTTGATTGTAACCGTCGGGTTGACCGTTGACCCCGCAAAGCTTCTCC
Organism: Erythroxylum citrifolium; assembly: GCA_026284465.1. Lineage (NCBI taxonomy): Eukaryota > Viridiplantae > Streptophyta > Magnoliopsida > Malpighiales > Erythroxylaceae > Erythroxylum > Erythroxylum citrifolium. The sequence goes on along the minus strand of JANKOE010000006.1, from coordinate 2,227,580 downwards.
GGATGGGAGTTGACGGTCAACTCAGTGTTGACCCAGCAGACATGGAGGCTGTTTCGACGGACTTCGGTTTGCTCGGTCGAACCGAGCCGATGGCAGTGTTGCGACCAGCTTCAGCCGAGGACGTGGTGCGACTGGTTCGAACGGCGTTTAACGGTTTCACGGTGTCGGCTAGGGGTCACGGGCATTCGATTAACGGACAGGCACAGACGAGTGACGGAGTGGTGGTGGAGATGAGCCACCAGAGTGGATCGAAGAAGGCGGCGCAGCCGCAAGTTTCGGTGCAAGAGATGCACGTCGATGTCTGGGGAGGAGAGCTGTGGATAGACGTGTTAAGGAGCACCTTAGAGTATGGACTCGCACCCAAGTCATGGACCGACTACTTGTACCTCTCAGTGGGTGGTACCTTGTCCAATGCTGGGATTAGCGGTCAAGCTTTCAACCATGGACCTCAGATTAGCAATGTCCATGAGCTTGACGTTGTTACAGGTCTTCTTCTTCTTCTTCTTCTTCTTCTTCTTCAGATTTTTGTCAGGTGGTGTTTTCTAAACAAAGTTTTTCGCTGTGTCAACATATCAAATACCCTGTTCTATCGTGATCTTAACCTGAAAAGAATTTCCAGGTTTGTTTTGTCTTGGTTGTGCTCAATTCTGTCCCACGTTTTGTTTAACATAGTTTCAGTACGTGAGCTCTCTTGTTTGTTTGAAGTTGTTCTCACATGAAATATTGTTTTTATTGATGACAAGACAGTTTTGTCTTCACCAGTTTTTCTTATCAGGAATTTCTGAACTAAATTATGTATATTCACCATATATGGTATCTAGTTTTGGTATTTTTACTGCTATATTAACAAACACTGTTTCTGGATTACAGGAAAGGGTGAGCTCTTGACATGCTCAGAAGAACAGAACTCAGATCTCTTCCATTCAGTTCTTGGTGGTTTAGGACAATTTGGAATAATCACTAGGGCAAGAATTTCTCTTGAACCAGCACCCCAAAGGGTATCTTTCACTTTTACCCTTTGCATGTTGCTCTTACAAAGATAACTAGACTGCGAATTTCATATGAAAAAGAAAACACGGAATAAAGCCTTGAACTTCGTTAAAACTTGTCGGATTAAGATAAGTACAGTGAAAGAACTAAAAGTTAAAAAGGTATGAACTATAAACTCAAAAGGGTTGGGTCCATATGAGCTTTTAAACACATTTAGACGGCTTTCCTAAAGCTGGCAATGTCGTTGACATGTCCTTTTGGTAGTCTATTTTTTGCTCTCTCTTTCTTATGATGTTGTTCTCTTTGCTTGTCACTATAATGTTACAGGTGAGGTGGATTAGAGTTCTGTACTCCGACTTTTCGACCTTTACAATGGACCAAGAGTATCTCATCTCACTGCATCAAAAACCATCTAACCAAAAGTTCGATTACGTTGAGGGTTTTGTAATAGTTGATGAAGGACTCATCAACAATTGGAGGTCCTCCTTCTTTTCCCCTCGTAACCCTATTAAGATCAGCTCCATTAGTGCTAATGGCGGTGTACTATACTGTTTGGAGATCACCAAGAACTACAATGAATTCTCTTCAGACACCATTGATCAGGTATACCGTTATCACTTAAAACTACAGCTTTAATAAATCTTAAAATGGCTTCCAAAGTAGAACCTTCTGCTGGTTAGAATCTGTGTCATTCTTTTTTGTACTATTATATACATCAAAAACACATCTTGTTTAAGTTTGAACAATGTGTTTGATATCAGTTTTGTCCCACTATTCCTAGATTATATGATTGAGACTACACATAAAAATAAAGAGAAAACACATTATTTATACGTATCAGCTTGCTGCAAAACGTTAACAGAAGCATCCATTAAACAAAGATTGGAAAATCTTCTGTAATCCATCGTACCCATTTGGCTGGGATCAGATCTCTATTTAAAAGAAAAAGATTGGAATAAAGTAACTTAACAGAGAATTTGATGTTCATTTGGATACTAAGATTGAATGAAACTTTAATGTTTGTTTATTGCATAGAATATTCAGCAAATCTAATTAAGCCGGCAGCCGATTAAAATATTCTGATTAATCTATCTTCCTGAACTATCCCATTGGAAGCAAACTTATCCTGACAAAAGCAACTGTCTCGTAGCAGGTTTTCTTTTCTTTCTTTTTTGGTCTGTGTACTTTGACGGTATTTATCTAATCTTTGTTGTTTGGTGATGATGAACAGCAACTTAATATAATTAAATACCAATCTAATGGTACTATCTATACCTAACAGGAAGTAGAGTCACTGTTAAAGAAACTGAATTTTATACCAACATCAGTGTTCACGACGGATCTGCCATATCTGGATTTCCTGGACCGAGTCCACAAGGCAGAGATGAAGCTGAGGTCTAAAGGTTTGTGGGAGGTGCCACATCCATGGCTCAACCTCTTCATCCCAAGATCGAGAATTGCAGACTTCGATAAGGGTGTGTTCAAGGGGATCTTGGGGAACAAAACCAGTGGGCCTATCCTCATCTACCCCATGAACAAAAACAAGTAAGTTTCAATCCTTTTTTTAATTCTACAATTTATGCTTTTTTACTTTTTATTTTTAAAATTTTAATGTAGGGAGCCTATATCCGGCTCTAGATACATGCATGCAACATGCAAGTACATATTATGAGTGACTATACCTGGCGTCAATTGTAGTGTGGTCACCACCCTATATAAGTTGAGGCATGATAGGATTAGTATTATATAAGGCAAAAGGTTAAAAAAATTGTTTTTATTTTAAATTATTAAACATATCTTTATTGAAACTTTTGAGAAATTAATCTTATATTAAGTATCTTTTAAATCATTTTAAAAAAATTTAATGTACAAATTATGCATATAAAGATGAAAATAAAAATATAATCATGTATAATTATTAAAATTCAATTTTAATATATAATCAGTATAATTAATTAAAATAATATTAATTTAATTTAATTTATTAAAAAATTTAGGCTACAACTCATAAAAATTTAATTTATTAATTTTAGATAGAATTAATTCGGGACTTATTTATTATTGTGGTCCTAGGATTACGTAATGACACGTGGCAAATAATACATGCTAAACAGTGAAACGCGTACATGACCCACGTGCAAAGCAGGTGAATGCTGTGTTATTAAGCTCCAGCTTGGATTGACAAACACTTCTTCTTTTGTTTTTTTCTACATTTCATCTGTACAAAAAAAGATAAGAGATCGGACGGCCATGATCCTCCAAGTGGGAAAGATTCCCGTGTCAGGAAGATCCTCCCTTTGGGACCAGAGATTGCAGACCGTACTCGTGTCGTTGTCTGAACACAAAACAAGAGACTGAGTCGAACTAGTTCCCCGAACCTTGCCGTTTAAGTACATAAATGGGTCCCCTTTTATGTAATGGTTTTTAGTTTTTACAGCCCAACTAACACAACACTATAAACGACCTGTCCAAGATTTTGGATATTACATGTATATTAAGAATATCCTAACATATGACTGATGGATAGTGGTTGATCTGGTGCAGGTGGGACCATAGGAGCTCAGCTGTGGTTCCTGATGAGGATGTGTTTTACCTGGTTGCGTTGTTAAGATCAGCATTGGATGACAGCGAGGAGACTCAGACATTAGAGCACTTGACCAATCAGAACCATCAGATTCTGAAATTCTGTGATGATGCTGGGATAAAGGTGAAGCAGTACCTGCCCCATTACACAACACAGGAGGAGTGGGTGGACCACTTTGGAGATAAGTGGGCGCAGTTTTATGAGAGGAAGATGGAGTTTGACCCTGGGCGCATTTTAGCAACAGGCCAACGTATATTCAAACCATCCTTCACTTCTTCTTCTACATGGACCAGAGTGGCCTCTTCATGGTGATATTAACCCATCCAATTTACCAAAACCATACCATACTAACAGATCAGGAACATCCTTGTACAGTAAGTCCAATGTCAAAGGAACTCGATTGATAATGTAGTAGTTCAATCCATGACATTTTTATTGCAAAATTTGTTATTAATGAAGTACAAATCTAAATCTGGTTCGAATGAATTACATATATTCTAATTTGTTCATTAGATTGACAAGTTCAATGCTTTATAATTAGATGGAACATCAACTCATTTTAAACCCAAGTCTGAGTTTGAACTCTTTAACGAGGAAACTAACAGAAAAATAAAAACTAAAAACCATAAGATTCCGTAACAAAGATATGGTTACTAGAGTGAGCTAAAGTTTTGTTTTGAGTTTGGGTTATGAGAGTATCCTTAAGAAGTAGTAGTGATGGACATAAG
>JANKOE010000006.1:2189026-2211243 GCA_026284465.1 Erythroxylum citrifolium | reverse complement strand
TTAGGCCAATGAAGTCCCAATTTAACCCATAATTCCGCAATAACAGGACATTGAAGCAAGAGATGATGCAGACTCTCCGGATCCTGGTTACAACGGGGACATAAATTATTCCCTGCTATGTAACGATCCCACAAATTCTGTTTAGTTGCCAGATAATTTTCAAAAATCCTCCAAGTATCTTAATTTTCGCAGGTAAAGACAAACTCCACAATTTCTTGTAACATTGGAAAGCCGGGGGGTCATAAGTGTTTGTTTCAGAATTATAACACAGGGCCATCGATAGAAGTCTATAGCCACTCTTGGTAGAGTAAACACCTATTTTACACGGCTGCCAGAACAAATCATCCGCCACAACTTGCAAAGACAAGGGAATTTCTAAAATTCGGGCCGCATCAACAGCATTAAAATTTGCCAAAATTAACGATTCATTCCACGCACCACAATCATGAACGATCAAATCCGCAACCTTCGATAACGTCATAGTCTCAACAGTGCGCTCAATTTTCTTTGTAGAGGAACTAGGAATCCAACAATCTCTCCAAATATTCACATCAAGACCTCTCCTAATTCGCCAACAAAGCCCCTTCTGCAGTAAACCCTTTGCACTCCAAATGGATCACCAAGTATAGGAGGGATTATTACCTAATGCCGCATCCATGAAAACACCATGTCTATAGTATTTTGCCTTTAAGACGCGAGTAGCTAAAGAATATGGGTTTGTTAATAATCGCCACCCCTGTCGAGCAAGAAGAGCCACATTAAACATGCACATATCACGAAATCCCATTCCGCCATATTCCTTAGGGATACACAGAGCATTCCACGTTGACCAAAATAGTCTGGATCCCTGATGTTTCTGCTTCCACCAAAACCTATTAGATATACGGTTAAAATCATAACATAAAGTTTTCGGCAATAAAAACAAGACATCGGATACGTCGGAATAGATTGTAAGATCGATTTCAAGAATACTTCCCTTCCTCCTTGAGATAGAAATCGATAGGATAGCCCTTCAATCCTTTCGTACAAGCTCTCTTTCAGATATTGAAAACTCGCTTTTTTGTTTCTGCCAACCATAGTCGGCAAACCAAGATACTTGTCCAAGTTCCAAACACGATTCACGCCAAGCACATCAATAATCGATTGCACATCAGCATCACTTGTATTCGAACTAAAATAAATCACCAATTTATCATAATTAATCATCTGCCCCGTACATGCCGAATAATCAGAGAGAATCTGTTGGAAACAAGTTGTAGTTGCGACCGTAGCATCGCCAAAGACAAGGCTGTAATCGGCAAAGAAGAGATGAGAGACAGTCAGCCCATATCGACTCGCCTTATACCCCTTCAAATCGCCACTATCCATAGCCATTTGTAAAAGAGTCGAGAACCCCTCACTGCAAATAAGAAATAGGTAAGGCGACAACGGATCACCTTGACGTAAACCACGACTTGGTGAAATACGAGAATAGTTACGACCATTAACCACCACTGAATAAGAGACTGTATTAACACAATAGATGACAAGATTGATCCAACTAGCATCGAACCTCTTCCTCAATAACATAGCTTCAAGAAAATTCTATTCGACACGGTCATACGCCTTGCTCATGTCGAGCTTAACTGCAAAATGACCCTTGAGGCCTGATTTCTTATTCTTCAAAGCATGAATAAGTTCATAAGCCACCATGATATTATCGGAGATTAATCGACCTGGAACAAATCCACTTTGCGCCTCATCGATAACATGATGCAAAACTTGTCTTAATCTGTTGGCGATAACCTTAGAAATGATCTTGAACAATACAGAGCATAAACTTATGGGACGATATTGAGCAATTTTTTTTGGGCTATTCACTTTGGGGAGGAGTACAATATTAGTATGGTTGTTTCCTTCAAGACTAATTTCCCGATTCAACACACCCAAACAATAAGCCGACACCGAATCACCAACAATAGACCAGAAACGCTGAAAAAATAAAGCAGGGAATCCATCAAACCTTCGGACTCGGCTCAAGCCTTATGATACTTGAGTAATAGTAAGTATTTAAAGATGTACAACTACACATATGATTCTATGGAAAGAAGGAATTAATGAAAATGACAATTGGGTCAGGAGAATAGAATATAAGTTAAAAGAAGTCAGTGGGCATGCAATGAAGGGCCACAAGAAGGGCAAGAAAGCAATATTTTAAGTGAAAAGCACAAGTTTAGGGAAAATTGTTCTTAGGAGAGTGATCCAAACGGTGAAGCTGCTTTTCTTACAAGTCTGGTCGACAATATTGACTTGATTCGATGTAAAATTAACGATTTAAGCGTGAATTAATTGAACTTTCGAGTTCTAATTTTAAAGCCCGGAAGGCTTGACCTGATACGCTTAAAATAGTGTTATTACGGTCAATTATACTAAAATAACGCGATTTTATTTGAACCTATGCAAGGGCTTCAAATTACCCCTGTTCTCATGTGTTCAGAAAAATTAGATGGTTGGATGTTGTTGGGAACATATGGGGAAACATATGAAGATAGGGATAACGGTACAGGTGATTTGGCCCTCAAGGAGTGTGGCTAAATGGTTGAAAGCGGGGCTTGACTTCGGTTAGGTTTCAGGTTCGATTCCTTGCTAGCCCTTTTTGTAAGAGCCTAGGGCAGCCGGGGTTTTACCTATGGGTAGAGAACTAGTGAGACCCTCTGTGATGGGGTGTAGCTGCTTGGCCCTTTAATAGAGTGTGGCCACTTGACCCTCTGAGAAGTGAGCCCGCTTAACTCACCTGTAAGGTTTCCTCGAATCCCAAAAAAAAAAAAAAGGTACAGGTGATTTGAAGCCCTAGTCTAGTAAGGGTTGAGAAAAATTAAATGGTTGGATGTTGTTGAGAACATATGGAAATAGGGAACAACGGTACAAGTGATTTGAAGCCTTAGTAAGGGCCTATAAGCACTATTTAAATAAAACTTGTCTCTTGACTTTGAATCATTGAATCGTCAAATTATTTATTCGAAAACACGTGATTTGCATAATATTTCAGCAGTTTATCTAGTACACGGCCATTAGGAGAAAAAGTGTGCTTATATGCTCTAAAACTGATTAAGCAAATGAATCAACCTTTTTTCAACTCAAACTAGGATGTTCTAAGCAAACAAAAGGAAAATGAAGTTAACATAAAAGCAACATCCATTATTCGTACACAACAATAACAACATTTAGTGAAAATCTCGCTGAAACACGGATTTGGAAAAGTCTAATAATACACAGCCTTACCTTTACTTGATAAAGAGGCATCTATTATTGCAATACACAATCAACTTTTCATCCTCTTATCCAATTTTATTTTGGACAAACAAAATGGCATACCATTCTACTTGTACAATTCTCCTTATTCAACTAAGTACAAAAGCCAGTAACCATATATGTATGTATTTTTTTTTAATCTTTACAGATATAGCTACACTTTTAACAGAACCTATTTGAGGACATCACAGCCGTATGTACATCTGTACTTGATAATGATGATTCTTCAAGAACCAACACCGTGTATCCTCTCCTTCTATTTCTGATCCTTCAGAACATTGCTTCTTTTTCTTTGTCTCTTTACCACTATTGATTCTGAACACAGGTTTGTTTCACACTACAAAATCATGGAACATATGAGAGTTACCAAACCTGCCCTGTTGCTTTCCCACGTTCATGGGATGATAATCAACTGCATCAAGTCCTGCAGAGGAATCTGCCATCCCTGAATCCAAGATGTGGGTTTCCTTAGATTCAGGAAATGAATCACTTCCATTTTGTTGTAATCTTAGAGCAAGAGACACCTGGTTTCCAGGTGTATAACTACTCCACTCAGACATGTCACATAAAACAGAGGAAGACATCAGATTCCTATCCCCATTGTGATTATACAAACTCTGATCATCAACCTTAGACATTTGGTCTTGTTGGAATTTCATAATCCCAAAATCTGTGATGTTAGCACCATCATGATCGTTTGGAAGCAATGTCCTCGCAATGGGTATGTTTGTTTCTGAATCAAGAATGTCATGAGACTTTAAGTCATGGACTTGGTTGGAAGGAAAATTATCAGCAGTAGAAACTACACTTTCTCGCAATTCGTCAAGCCTATCATCAGATGCTAAATCATTTTCTCCCTGTGCTTTGGACGGATCATCCAAAGAAAATTGAGAGTTGGCCTCTAGCTCACCAAACTCTTCCTTGTACATTTCCTCAACCATAGGCTTCCAAAGGCGTACTCGTGCATTTATGAACCAGTTTGCCACCTGATCATCATAGAAGATCAGAAATATGGCAAAAGTCTGGTGGACTATGCGCAAACCAGTGGAATTTTTTGGAAGAACAAGCAACCAAATCTCATTGACACGTAAAAGGTAAGCCTTCAACTCAAAGAACAATAAAGAGATTGCTGAAAGTTCTTGACATGTGAGGTTGACCATCCATAATTAATGTTCAATGGAACTGTTTAAGTTATGTTGGTACACTATGAAGGTTTGTCAGTAAGAAACAGAACCTTTACCTGGTTTCTGGTCAACCCAGTCTTCCTTGCTAGTGTTAATTTCTCTGAATCATTTGGATAACTGAAATTTAACAAAATCAGTAGAATTGTACCCAAATATAGTCAATTAATGAAAGTTAAGGAGGGAAAAGCATAGAGGAACATACGGATGAAGAAAATGCTCAAACAGCCATGCTCGAAGGACTGACACAGAGCTCTCAGGTAGTCCCCTTTGAGGCCTCCAAGTATGTCTTATCACCCCCATCTGTTGTAGAGCTCTCTGTTGCCTAAGATGATGATCCACATAGCGAAGACGTGGTATACCTTTCTGGTCAGTCATTGAAGCATCAGGATCTCCAAGTCTTTTCTTAGCTTCTTCTATCTGCCCACTGATTGCATCACGCAAAGATCGAAAATGGCGTGAAATTGTCTGTAGCGCAAGTGCAGTGTAAGATTTAGCTGCTCCATGGCCAGCTACCATGTCAAAAGATGAAACTACCGTTTGCATTTGATGGAAGTAATGCTTGTACCTTCTATCTACCTGTAGCAAAAAAATCACCATCATGTTTTCAGCAAAGCTCATACAGGAAGTCGAGCTAAAACCAATTGTTGAACTAATCATAGCTCACTGAAGTAAACAGTGTAGATTGTATTTCAAGCAACCTTACAAACAGAACTGAAATAAACCCAAAGAAATATAAACTACAGCGCCTTAAAGAGGAAACATAAATCTTCCACAAAATATGGTGACAATAAGAAACCATCCTGAACCAGAAAGCAAATACTGGATTGAAATGCATTCAGAGATAAAGAAATTACATGCCTAGACAAAAGGATAGAAAATTCACAAAATATGGTAGAGAGCAGCAGCCTTCTGTGCTAGAAAGCAAGAGTGGATTGAAGTCCTTTCTGCTTCAGGAATCTATTGCAAAAGTGGCTATTGTACTTATTACTACCATGGTTCGGCTTTATTAAATTTCTTTCACACGCTTTTATATGCAATTTAGACCTCCAATGCTACCTGTTCTAATCTTCTGAGCATTATCACGCAAATTTGAATGCATTTGATTCAGAATTTTAGGAATGATATAAATTCTTATTATCAGACATCAAAACCAAATAGTATCACATAGCAGAGAAATAAATGTGCTCACCTCATCTAACATAGACAAAAGTTTTGTCTTCCTGTTTTGTGTATCTTGTCTTTCTGCAGGTGATAGCTCAGTACAGGAGTTGGCATTAGGATCACTAGGCTCTAGTGACATTCCACTGGATGTGGGAAGAATAGATTGGCTGCTAAGCCTCCCATCAATCTCTTTGGAATCATCTAAGCATTTATTGGATTCAGACTTCTTTACGACCTTTTTCATGCTAACCACTTCATCAAGCAACTCCCTTGCAGACTTGATGTACTTGGAATTGAAGATACTAGTTGTAGTGCTTACGTAACTTGTTGGATCATGCATATACTTATTCATATGCAGACCATCATGGCTTAGTAACCACTGAGAACTGTGAGAAGCCTCAGCCTTGACATAGTTTTGGTTACCTCCAGCAAAAGAGGAAACAGATTCAGAATCTCTTAAGTCTGCACTTTGGTTGTTTGCATCTCCTTCGATCCACTTCTCAAGCACGTGAACATGACTGCTTAATGCAGAAGGCAAAATTAGGTTCTGATGCTGATACTGAAATGAAGGTACAGAAACTGCTGGTGGCATCTGTGTGCTAAGGCTTAGAGATAATCCCTGACTCTGACCAATCGGTTCACCATCTAATATGCCTATATCTGTCCTTGAAATCACCTGGGAACTTCCACTAACATGGTTTTCAGCTGCATCTCCTGTTTCCATGTTCAATTGCCTATCAATTGAATGCAAATTTGTATGGCTTGTAGGGGGAATGAATATCATTTCACTTTTAGTTCCATGAGGGGGAAATTCCTCACAATTTTGAATCTCGAAATATGATCCAGCAGTAGGAGATTGATCAATATAGTTCGTTAAATTACTAAACTCGGATTGCAGATTGGAATAAGAAATCTGTTTTTGGTCAACTTGATACTGTTCTTGAAAGTTGTCTTTCTGGTCACTTAGACTAGGGCAATAGGTGGCCATCAGTTTATTCTTAAATGTCACAACAAGAACACTCAGATTAAGAACAGATCGCTCCAGGTGCTCTTCATAAGAATATGATCAGCAGAGAAGCACATGTAATGGTCCTCACCGAATGATGATCCGACCGGCAAATTCTGGCAAAAATGACATTCTAAAAATTAGACTCAACTACCATCACTTTAAGATTCTTAATTGAGTTTTCACATCAAGAATACACAGCAGGATTGTTGTAAAAAAACAGTTCAAAATTTGCTAGTAGCAGGTTCCTAGCAAGCTAATAGTTCTTCCCCACTCGCACTCATCCCCTAGAAACAAGAAAATAAATCTCACAGTCACTCTTCATCCCATGTCAAGTTCACATATGACCAGCAGAGCCGCCATGGAAGCCCCACTGAAGAAATCATTACCACACAAATGCTAAGAGAATGGGAAGTTAGAGATAAAGAAGACCCATCACTCATATATGATTCTAGTGACTAAACAACTCACCAAATCAAATAAACAGCAAAAATCACAACAAAAGTCAAAAGGTACATGAACAAGAGGGATCTCAAAACGAAACAGAAGAACCCAGTTTCCATCTCCAAATCATCCATCCAATACAGTGGATTTCACACTGAAAAACTTATGAACAAAACCAAGAATCAAAGATGTGCCAATCACAGAAACAAGAGCAACTCAAATCATATACACACAATTCAAGTTACAAAAAAAAAAGAAAAAACAAGCAAAAGGGTGCAAGCAAAGAACCTGGAAAACCCCCAAGAATGAAGCGAAGTGTGCCGGCTGAAACCAAACCGCCTACAAAACACATAGACAAAACTCAAAAGGTAAAAAAAAAAAACTAATCCCAAGAGATATCATCTCACGAACAGAACCAACCTCCTTATCATTGGAACAAAGACACCAAACCAATTAAAAGACATTATTAAAATGGTGTCTGGTAGTTATATTATATCAAACTAACGGACAACCAACTACATTAGTTTATGAAAAACGAGGGCCGAACAAATAATTATTTTAAGAATAATTGTCTGGTCCGGAATTTCCAAGTTCCTCTCACGTGTGGATAAATCATAAAAGCCATCATCAATCCAAAAAGGTTACATCTTTCATGAATACCAACTACAAAATTCTCTTGTTTTGATCAAATGGGGATGAGGTGGTGTTAGTGTTACGGTGGTTGCTTCTGGTTCTTGCTTAAGACTGTTCAATTTCATAGCCTAACCACCAGTTGGTAAGCATTAAGCCTCCTTTTAACGCAAACCAAGTCTTTGTTCCTCTTCCTTTGGACTGTTGCAACCATAAATAATAATAATAAATAAAACTTTAAAATTCAATTGCTCAAATAAAAAAATAAATCATAATTTTTAAAATATAATAATTGAAATAAAAAGATTAAATTTTAATTAACCAAAAAATAATTAAATATATTGAATATTGTGTAATTTAATTTTATACACACAATATATTTATTAAATTTATTAAATTTAATTTTTATTTAAAATAATGTAATATGATTGGACAAAGAAAATTAATAAAGTGAATTATATAATATTATAGAAGTAAACAATAATTTTGAAAATAAAAGATACTAAACAACAAGAAGATCCAAAATAATTAACAAAAAGGAATAAAACAATGGATCCTTGTTTTTTTAATAAGATTTATATTAGCTGTAATAGGGAGTTGGTGGAATCGTCACTCTATCACGTTAGCACGCTTCTGCTCCTACACGCTAGCGGCTAACGGCTACATAATATAATTTTATTATTACGCAAAAAATTAATAAGTAATCTTTTAAAAATCGTAGCAGAAATTAAACCGATAAGATATTTTAAAATTTAAAAAAGATTTGAAAATAATTAAAAATTATTCTCATTTATTAAATAAAAATTAATCAGCTTATTTTGATTTAAAAAAACGGGTCGATTAATTAATAAAATGATCAATTTTAAACAAAAAATATTAAACTAAATCAAATTAAAAAATAAAATTTGAATTAAAATATTAGCTGATTTAAGATTTTTGTGGTTAAATTGGTAAATTTGGTTCCGTTTTTAAAACATTGTTAATAAGTGTTAACAACAACAGCAACAATAACAACATTTAATATGAATCCCGATGATATGAAAAATCTTAAGAAGTTTAATAGTACGCACCCTTATTTCTAACTAATAGTTAGACTGTTTCCAAAATGATTATATTTAAATATGGTTATATTTAGTTTTCTTTATGCAAACACTTAGTGCTGCATGGTTGGATGTTAATTAATGGAATGAAATGAAACACTTCGAAACAGTTTATAATAGAATTAAAATATTACTGATTTAAGATTTTTGTGGTTAAATTGGTCAAATTGGTTCCTTTTTAAAACATTGTTAATAAGTATCAACAACAACATTTAGTATGAATTCTTGAGACATGCGAGATCTTGAGAAGTTTAATAGTATGCAGTCTTACTCTTAATTAATAGAGAGATTGTTTCCAAAATGATTATATTTAAATATAGTTATATTTAGTTTTCTTCATATGCGTTTATATGCTTTACGCTACTTATGTTGTTTCTTCTTCTTTTTTCAAATTTCTGGCTTTAATTTATTATTTTCTATTTTTGTACATTAAAAAGGTAAAGAAGAATTAAAAAAAGAGAGGTTGACCTAAAAAAAGGAAAAAGAAGAAAAACAAGATATAGATAGTTCACATATCGCTGTTTGTACCAGCAAGAATTATTTCTTGATTTCACACGACTCTAACGCTTTATGTTTCTTATATGCGAAGAAACAACATAGTCAAAAGAAAAGAAGAAGATAATGAGCAGATGGTTGTTACTTGAAAATGTGCTATGAATTAGTTCGTTCCTATGAGATATTGAATTAGGGATAGGAAAAAAGGTCTAACTTCATCAAATTTTTGTTTCAATTTTTATTTTTTTGGTTCAATTTAGTTTAATAATTTTTATTGTTAAAAATCAATCAATTTATTAACTAATCGGTTAACTTTTGTAAATTAATAAGTTCTTATGAACCAAAATAAATCAATTAATGTTTATTTAATAATATCTTTTTTTACTAAATTTCAAATTATTCAAATATATAAAGACAATCTTTTTAAATTATATTTTAAATTCTTTAATTTTTTTAATCTTTAGTCAGTTTTATAACAGTTTAATAGCGACTTAACCTTTTAAATCTTCAATATCTAATCCTATTAATTTAACTTCCGGTCCAATTTTTAAAATATTGATTTGTACTAATATTCAAATAACATCTAATCTTATTAATTTGTACTAATTTTTAAAATATTGGTTGAGTGGTAGTGACCCATCCATCTTTAACCAAATGTCAGGAGTTTGATCATTGACTTTGGATATGGAGCAGCCTTAAATCCTTAAGCCAGCTGTCCTACCCTGTGAGGTGCCTAAAAACCAGCGAGGGGATTAATCAATAGGCCCGCCGGTGGATACCCTGGTCTAAGACAAAAAAAATAAAAAATATATATATATAATTTTAGACCCATTTTAGATTAAAATTATCTAAATTTTAGTTTGAAAAATGAGTTAGAATTTTTAGTAGTATGCTCAAAACTTGATATGCAGGAGTTTAATTTCAAGCCCGTTTTGCTCCTATCGCATCATTTATCTTCGACTCTCTTATTGGTTGTGTTCCACTCATTACGAAGACAACATAAAACATATTTCCTCGTATCTCATCGGCTTGTTTTTGTTCCACTCATTATGAAGACGACATAAATCATTTTCTCGTAGCCAGGGTTGGCCCTTTGCACCTTGACCCGCAGTCCCGGATTGACAGATTTTAAATCAAACTTAAAGTACGCTTGGACTCGACCCAACCTATTGCTAATCCTACTCAAAATTCTTACTCTATCATTTATCTAATGTGAATCAATTGATGTTAACATAAGCAAATTACAGGATAAGCCAGTTACAGAAAAGAATCAGTCGTACAAAATCATAAAATTATCACCTTTTTCTCAAAGCCTTGGTCTCCTGCAAATGTTGTCGTTCCCATCAACTTCATTCTGCACTGCACTTTGATCATCCTATACAACTTCTGCTGAGCAAATAATGATACCACTCGCATGTAGAACTAGTCTTACCATTCATTAATGGCGCAAGAATGTCACAAGTTGTGAATTGAGCAGCACATAAAGATGCTGCTTCAATATCATATGAAAAAAAATAAAAAATATTCCTAAAACTTTTCCTCAAACTAACAGATCAAATGACGTGGTTCTATTGTTCTTTTCTTTTTTTTCCTTATCTTTCTTTTCTATAAGACAAAAAAAAGAAGGCTGCATGCAGAGTGATGCAAAACCCGATTAAAAAAGAAGAATAGAATGAAGAAATCTGCCTAAGTTAGAACTAGTTAAACAACTTGGCTATCACTCCTGGGATAATCAAGAGACAGAAATTTAACATTCAACTCCTAAGATTCTCAATCTTTATGATTTGGTGCGCAAATACCTTGCTTCTTGGAGGAACCCTTTTCTAAAAAGGAACTCCCTGCTGTGGAACTGAATTCTGTCCTTGGTGAGCCTCCATCTTGTGTGCTATTCTTTCATAATCACTGTCAAGAGAACTATCTATAACCTGGTTTCTTAATATTTTATGGATCTTAATTTTTACATCAGCTTCAGTTATAAAAGCCTTTTTGGACATTGCTAAATCTCGTTCCTCTACTTCCTTACATATCGGGCATGCTGGATCATATTTATCTATCTCTGTTATCATCATGTCTAAGCACTCAGCATGGAATGCATGACCACATACAAGCACAGAAACCACAGAGCTCTGCCACTGAGATTTCTCATTCAAGAACTTTGAGCAAGCTGCACAAGTGCATAGATCTGAGGAGGGAGAACGTGAGAACCTGCTGCTTCCACCACCTATTTTGTTCAAGCCAAAGCCAAACTGTTCACTATCAAAAGATCCCCTTTCTCTTTGAGAAGAGGCATCAAGCTCGGAAAAGTTTTTTATTGACCAACAATCAGAAGATCCTCCACGTAAACCAATGACTAAGTTATGGCTACCAGAAGAAAGTCCAAGTGATGGTCTTCCTTCAGATAATTCATAGTTATTTGGTGACTTCATTCCTGGAAGTGGACTATCAGAAGTCTGCCTGAATAGATGATATCTAGGTGAAATTTGAGACTGTCTGGATGAGGTTGTGTTAGGATGAAGTAGATGACCATGGATAGGATCACGAGCACGAGTTGGAATTGGAGAAGGTATGGTGTATGAAAGCTTTGATGAAGATAATTCACTAGCATCAAGTGATTCGGCCAAGCTGTTTACCTAAAAGATAGTCAATGGTAAAGAGATGGAAGATCGTTCATCAACAGAGAAAACAAAAATTCTAGACAGGAGAGGAGAAGGCAGGAATCTTCTCATATATTCAAAGGTCAAAACTCACCTCAACCAGGTTGCTGCTTCTCAAAGATATATCTGCATCAAGAGTGTTAGAATGATTAAGTACCAAAAAGAAAATGAAACGATCAAACTAAGCTTGAAATTTTTAATCTTCAATGCACAACAAAATTAAAAGCAAACAAGTATTTGCATGCAAATTCCTTCACATCAACTTTCTACTAATTCTTCAACCACGTTAAATGATAAAAACATTTATAAACCTTGAATTGCAGAATTGTCAGTTGATAATTATAGCATAAATGTTTATACTATAGTCTAAGAACAAGGTAACAACTTTTAGTTGATAAGGTGGTATCTAAAAAATGGTATTTCCTAGATCAATGCTAACCAGATAACAATTGCATTACTGAGCAAGCATTTATGCACCAAAATTAAAAATAAACTAGAGGCTAGAAGATTCAATGTCCACAGAATATGCTCAATGTTCAATCTAAAAGACCAGTGTCTATCTTTTAAGTAGCAAGAGGGAGGAATCGGAATAAAAAGCAATCAAAAGGAAATGAATGCAGTAGACTGTAATTAATAACAGCAACTAGCAAAAATCTCTATCATGCCAGCTCAAGAAATTGTTCACTGTGAACAGAATAGAATAAAAAACCAAGGAAAAAAGAACATCATATCCTAGAACAAGTTTTTCACATTAACATAGTAATGGCGCAGACACCAAAGCTTGCACATATAGATAGCAAAGAATTACAAAACATTCTGTAACCTGTAATACTTCCATATAGATTTTATTGTCGTTAGCTTCTGTACTATCTAATGAATGGGTAAGTATACTAGCTTACTCCGAACAACTTATTAAACATGAAAATAGTTACCAAAAGAATAAAATATCTATCTGAATAACAGGGACCAGCCAGCTTCGGAAATAATTGAAATAAAAAATGGTCTGTAGGGGAAACGAAGACAAAAGCACAAAAGGCATGGTCAGGATTTATTAAAGTCAAAAGTCAATATACTCAGTGTACAAGGCTTTCCGCTTTGCGGGAGTCTGGGGTGAGTCATGATGGACGCAACCTTCCCTTTGTATTTTACAAAAAGGTTGTGTCCATGCCTTGAGCCTGTAACCTTATGGTCACAAAGGAGTAACTTTACCAGTTGCTCCAAGGTTCACCCCCGCTGGTCAGGCTTTATTATCCAAAATAAAATGAGATAAAAATTGTACTTGAAGGCTGACACGTTAGATTCATACCTATTCCTTGATGCACCGGTGATTCAAATATGTCAGGAGTTCCCAAACTGTCACGCTGACTTCTCCCCTCAGAATGATTTTGCTGATCAGAAGCTACTGGATCTTTAATCTCGGCACCAAGACTTCTGCTATTTCCACGAGACTTTGGATGAGAAGAGTCCTCAACTTCACCGGCTACACGCTTTCGATTTTCCCAAGGGAAGCTCCATGATGGGGAACATTTGGCATACTTATTCAAAGTGTCAATTCTATGTCTATTTATGTGTTCTTTATCTTTTGGCGCAGCACAGCAAGCCGCTCCCATTAGTGTTCAGATGCAAAAAGGAAACCAACCACAAAAGAAGACTAGAAATCCCTGTAGGAGAATAGAAAGACATTTCTTTAGAATTTGACAATCTGATAAAGGAATGAACATAAATCAATGACAATCAACAATGAAAAACGTTGATATGTTCCAAAAACATAAATGAAAAAATTTTGATGTCCCTAAGTGAGGAATCACAATTCCTTATCATCCTGAAGAAACGAAAAATAACCATTCCAAATATGATCCTAATGAACTTCCCGTGAAACATGCAGGAGAAAAATGCTCGAATCTCAAAACAAATAAGTTTGGGAGTTCAATGCATAAGAAAAATTCAACATGGCAAAACAATCTTTCCTCCAGAATCCAACACAAAACCCAAAAATTCACATATACTCACAAATCACGGAAGCAAATGGGTTTATCATCATATATGCAAACAATAAAATAGTTGCGAACAAATAAACCAATTTGTTATAACTTAAGATCTTAAAGAATTTAACAGCATAAGAAAAACTAAAACTTGCTTAGACACTTCAATGGACTGTCTCATAACAATGTAAAACAATTAGAACAACAATGCATGTCCTTGCCTTAAGACTACAGCATCTATCCATAGGATTCTTCCTAGAGTTTTCCAATTACTAGAAGCATAAACAACACGCTTGAAGCTCTGTTCAAATCCGCGTACAACAAAATTCGTATTATCTGAGCAGTAATTGTGAACATAAAACAGAGAGAAATTAAACTAATGAGCATCTCTACAAACATCAAAAGGTCTTTGAAGATAATGCAGTGGGATTCAAGGTTCCATACGTTAACTCTTCATACCAGCTAACGATTTTTCACGTTCTTTAACAATGCAACACTCGAACTTGTAAACAAACAAATCCACACTTTGTTTTGTTTCAAATAAAAAAAAAGAAAAAAGCGTACAAGTCAAGTAATAAGACGCAGCCAACAAAAAGAAAAAGGAAACAAACTTGAAGCAAGAGATTAAGAATAACGATAATGTTCGTACGACAGGGAACAATCCAATAATCCAAAATCACATTGAAACTAGGGTTCACGAGGAGCATGTTTGTTCAAAATCAATTGAAAGCTGGCAGCTTCAAAAACCCAATAAATCGATATCTCGCCAGATGATGATTCAGTTATAGACCTAAACAAGAACTGGTGGTCACGAAAAACTGAAAACCAGAGTAGAGGAGGTTTCCGGGCGGCAGAGAATGGCGGCAAGGTTTCGCGGCGATCGTTTATAACGGCTTTAGAGGAGAGAAGGAGAAGGTGGAAGTGATGAGTGAGTACTAAGTGAATAAGGTTACAAATAATAGCAATAAATTACTATTGCTTTGCTATTTTTGTCCTTTTCCTCTTCGTCGCAACAGCTTTTAACCAAAGGGCTTAACTGTAAATAGAGTAAACACTTTGGCCATTTTTAAAATTTTTCTAATTTTAATTCGACTGAAATTCAGCCCAATATTGAAAAAACTCAAATTTAGGAAAGAGTCTAAAGCCTATTTTAATAGGTTTTGAGCTTTTTCTATACTTATTTCAAAATTTTAATTCGGTCTGACTTATGATTAATTCTTATTAAATTTGATAATGTTTCAAAAAGGGTTAAATTAGTAAAACAATGCACGAGTCGTGAGACGTTCGAGAACAAATAGGTTGGTCGACAATCACGGGACAAGGTTGAATCTTGCTTTAACGGAAATAAGTGAGATTATCGTACAAAAGGGTTAGCTCATCTTGTAAGACAAATTTGTGCTCGAAGGAAAACCTTCGAATCAAATTAAATCAACATTATTTTGAAAAGTTAACCTAATCATGGTCATTTTTTAGCTGATTTTTATATTTAGACTTAAGGATGTCAATTCAGGCTCGGGTTGACCGAGCCACGAGCCAAAAATCTTCAGCCCGACCAGGCTATGGGTTGAGCCCGATCGTTACTTCAAAAATAACGTCGTTTTTAAAAAATTATAAGATAGGTTAGGTTGACCCGACAATTAGCTCGTGATCAAGTCAGGCTACGGTCAACCCATTGACATTTCTATTTGAACTTGTTTCAAAATTTAATGAAGTCGAATCTAATTCATTAATTTCAAGTAAGATTGAATTTGTCATCTCTAATACTAGTCATAAAAAGTATAGCAATTATTAGTGAAGTAAAAGAGAAATTTTGCTAAAGTATGTAATTTGACCTTGTTATTGATGGTAATTAAAAAAGGACATGCTTATTGTGTTTCATCATAAGTTCATAACTTACAAATTAATCTTTGATTGTCTTCCTTCTCAAGCAAACTACCAACTTGATTTGTTCTCATCAATATGATTTGGCAAATCAACAATAATCTAGTTATTTGTATTATCTTATGCCAAATCTATGTAAATACGAATTTCATTTATAATAGAATGTAATTATCTTTTTTAAATTCACATTAAATAAATTAAATCGGGAAGTTAGAATCGGGAATAAGAAATAAAAGATATTATTAAAATATTATCAAGATATTTATTCTTATCATAATGTTTTATATTTATTTTTTAATAGTTATTTTATTTTGTTTCATTAATACTTTTATCCTCATTATAAAAATAATTCATAATCATTTAAAAATTAATAATTTTATAAATCATTGAAAATTTTTGATTAATTATTAATTATTTATAAAATATAAATGTACAAAATAAATTATATAATAATTAAACATGAGTAAAAAAATTATCATTCTCATTTTTAATATTTAATATCAAATATAAATATAATTATTAACTTTGTTTAATATTATACCAATCACGCATGATTAGTAATTTTGTTCTTATTTTAATTATTAATTATTATTTTTATTCTAATTTTTTTATTGCTGATTATTTTAATTATAAATTTTTATTTTTATTTTTATTTTTATTTTTATTTTTTATTCTAATTTTTTTATTGTTGATTATCAAACGAGACCTTAAGTTTGTAAGTATTATCTGATCGGATGCAGTAATGTCATAACTTCGAATTTGAGCCATAGGCCCGTACGAATTGGGCCTATGAGTGACAACACATGTTCGGACAAAAGCCGAGGATAGAATTAGTGAAACCAGGGAATGATGATGCAATTCAATT
Source organism: Erythroxylum citrifolium (assembly GCA_026284465.1). Taxonomy (NCBI): domain Eukaryota; kingdom Viridiplantae; phylum Streptophyta; class Magnoliopsida; order Malpighiales; family Erythroxylaceae; genus Erythroxylum; species Erythroxylum citrifolium. Next base: position 2,194,550 of record JANKOE010000006.1, on the reverse strand, counting down.
TCAAAACCCTACTGAGCTAACGCCTTCTTCTTCTCGGGTGAACGGAAGGTTCGATATTTGGAGTCAAGGTAAGTATTTTCACGCTCTCCCAGGCTAATTCACGAAGAAAGTTTCATTCTTGCTTGTTAATGTACAGATATGGAGACTACTTGTCATGGTTTTCTCTTGGGGTGATTGGTTGGAGTTCAGAGAAATGATAGGTTATGTTGACATAATTTTGAACATGATATAAAGGAAGTGTATACCCTTTTGGTTTTGTGGCTTGTAAGTGGTGTTATTTTGAAGTGATTGACTTTGACCATGGTTTTTAGTACTCTTCAAGGAAAGAAGAAAAAACTCACATTAGGTGTATTGTAGTTGTAGTAGACTAATGGTAGAGTGCTTGATTAGTTTCCAAGCTGATGGGAACTCCGTTTAATCTGGTGCGTTTTAAGCAAGAAACGTGCCAGGAATGTGGCTTTTCTGTTGTTAGGTAGTGTTGCATATTTCTGTATCATAATTTGGTAATCAGCAAGATTCTTCTATATCTTTTTAAGTGTCTTGTGGGTGCTGTTGTTTGATGATGGATGAAGATCATGTCAATCAAGAAATGCATCTATTTGTTCATTTTTGCTGCTGAAAATTGTATAGTTAATTTGGTGAAATTAGTGACGTAATTACATGGCAGACGACAGTTAATGCGTTTCAAACAAGTTTGCAATTTTTGTCATGTCGATCCTATGTAAACAACTATGACTTTGTTATTCTAGCATGGGTTACATCTTCATGTTGAGGTTGTTTTTCGTATCATTCTGCGTCATATTGTTTGAATGATTGTGATCCAGATATGCGCCAATGACTTCAAATAGCTGTACAATGAATGTTGGATGTGCTTTGACAAATACCGGGGGATGTAAGGATGTGCCTAGTTACTTGGTTTCTGTGTGTGCTCCGTGTTTTCCTGCCAAGGCAGCACTTTCAAGTGTCAGGAATTCATGTAGAGGATTCACGGAAACTAAATCCTGGTTGTTTACAGGTATGCGAAAGTATTGTTGTCGGATTTTAATTCTTTTAGTTTCCTTTCCGTATTCCTGCTAATTGGAGGGATATTATTGAACAAGGATTCTGACTCATATATAAACTTCAAAGAAAATCCCAAATCTGTGGAGAATCTGAAATGTTTCAATCTTTATGCCTAATTCTTTTTCTTCATACCAGGTGTGCCATCGCCATATCTTTCTTCTGCTTCAAGCCCACTTTTAGGTGGCAATTTAATTGGACTCTCTCATGCCATTCCCCTATTACCAAGACGATGTAGGTCTTATTCCTGTCCTCGAGCCTCGAAGGATGTGCCGACCAGTTTCCGGTATCCACCAATGACCAGAAAACCTAGATGGTGGTGGAGGACTTTAGCGTGCCTTCCTTATCTAATGCCTCTTCATGAAACATGGATGTATGCTGAGACAGCATACCACTTGCACCCCTTTCTCGAAAACTTTGAGTTTTTGACCTATCCATTCCTTGGAGCCATTGGGAGGTTACCAAGCTGGTTCTTGATGGCATATTTCTTTGTTGCATATCTTGGAGTTGTGAGGAGGAAGGAGTGGCCACACTTCTTCAGATTTCATGTGGTGATGGGAATGCTGTTAGAGATTGCTCTCCAGGTGATAGGAACCGTGAGCCGCTGGATGCCGCTTGCTGCTTATTGGGGTAAATTGGGTATGCACTTCTGGACATTCGTGGCATTTGGGTACCTATTCACGGTCTTGGAGTGCATACGGTGTGCTCTTGCCGGTATGTATGCTGATGTCCCTTTTGCCTGTGATGCAGCATACATCCAAATACCTTATGATTAAGGATGAAAACTATAAGATCTTTCCATTTCGTGGCTGTTTCATTCGACAACTGACTGCAGAAATGAATGCTTCTATATTGAAAGCAAGTTTTTGTATAAAGGATTCAATTCAGCTGCTTTGTTTATGCCCGATCAAGATTCTCAAAAGGGGCACTTTGCCTCTTCTGTTAACTGAATATAAAGCATGCCATTGACTATTTCTCTTTTAGCGACATTGTTACTGATCATCCCACGGCTTTATAGATTAATGTCTTACCTTGTTACGTTTCATTAGACCAATGTCTTAATCTAACTGGCCTACGCAGTAGTTAATTGCTTGCTACACAGATTGTTCAAACTCTCAAGGCATGGTTCTTCTACCGCCAAATCTGTTACTACTGATGTAACAGTGTGTTCATGTCACGTATACTCAGCTCTAATCATTGATGGTTTCTTGGAAATTGGCCAATCATAGATTGAAATATATCCGAACTTTTACCGAAAAAGAAGAAATACCCTCTACGGTTGATCCTTTATAGATTGAATTTTCGGCATGTGGATGATGATATTTGCAAAGTGGATCACTGACAAACTCGGAGTTCAGAACATTTTTGTACCTAAATTCCTGAAAGAGATAATAGGTAGAGTTGGTAAAAGGCAATGATGGTAAATTTCAATTGGTTTATTCCGTTCAATCGTAAAAATTTTAAATCGTAATTTTTTTTATTTTTAATTTTTCGGTTTGATTTATTTTAATAATTTTTGTTATTAAAAGCTGATTAATTTATTAATTAATTTATCAATTTTTTAAATTAATTATTTTTATAAACTAAAAAAATTAATTATTTTTAGTTAATAATATCTTTTTTAATTAAGCTTTAAATTATTTAATAGATAAGGATAATCTCTTTTAATTATATTTCAAAATTTTAATTTTATTTAGTTAATTTTATGACGGTTTAATAAAAATTTCGAATTTAACTTGAAGAAATATTTTTTTATAATTGAGATTTAAAGTAAATTTAAATTTAAATAAATTATGACTACAACTTAAAATCTCTAACTTTTTCTTTAACATGAATTTGGGCGTTTTTAATGGAGTTTGTTCCGACCTGACCACTATTAGATGCGAGTTCAATCTATTGTAAACCCTAATAATTAGTTAATAAGGGCATCCAACAAAGCACAGATTGTCACTTGATGTTGTTAGATGAAACTAGTGGTTAAAAAATTTATCCCATATTTGATCGGTTCAATTATAAAAATATTAAATCAATCAAATTTATGGTTTAATTTTACATTTTTAATTTAATTTACTTTAATAACTGTTATTGTTAAAAATCGATGATTTTGTTAATTAATTGATCAAATTTCGTAACTTAATAAATATTATAAACTAAAATTAATTAATTAATTTTTATTTAATAATATCTTTTTAATTAAACTTCAAATTTTTAATGAGTAAAAACAATATCTTCTAACCATATTCTTATATTTTTATTTTTATCTAATTTTTATCCAATCTTGTGACATCTAATACTTATTAATTATTTTAAATCTTGTACCTATTTGATTTTGGTACGATGTTTAGGACATTAAATGGGTGCTTATTTGGTGGGTATAAAAAAAAAGAGAATGGGTATGGAATGAGAAATTAAGTTTGATAAGGAGGTATCATTATAGAGGTATTATTTTTATTACCCATTTTTGGGTAATACCCCATTCCCCTCATAACATAGAGGAATAGGTATTATTGTTATATAAGGGTATGGCTGTTATATTTAATTAAAATATAACTAATTAAAATATAATTATTAATTAATTAAAATATTGTAATTAATTTAACTGCAATATAATTAATTAAAAAATAATTCATTCATTAATTAAAATATTGTAATTAATTAATTACAATATAATTAATTAAAATATTATTTAATTAAAATATTGTCTCCGAGAGCTGAGGCAGTAAGTCGTGATTTTTTATCCATTTCTCAAAATCTTTATGCCTTTAGCAAGTTGGGTTTGAAGGTACAGCTTAACTGATCGTTTGGTGTATTATTTGGTACTACTGTCGCATGCAACTAAATTAATACCAACTCTAGCAATGAAAAATGTAGCTAATGAGGAATTGAAATCGTTCCTACGAGAAATTTTAACGGTAAAGAATATACGAGTTTAAAACTAAAACAAATTTTTTTGGGAGGGGGGGGGGGGATTTTAAATTCACATAAATTTGAGAAATTAAAAATGTCAGAAATCGAAAATTAACAATAATAATTAAATATGAAAATTCAGTAAACAAACCTTGGTTTCGGGTCACCTGCATCATCAAACTAATATGGATCCTCGATATAAAATTCAGTCCATTAACAAATATATTCATTGGATGATGTTTTCTCTTAGGAATACATGAATAGAAACATGTATTCTAAACATTCTTATTAGTCAACAACTTATATACGATCTTAAGTTTTTTTAATTGATTAATAGCTTTAAGAACTAAGAAACCAAAGAACAAGACAACACACGTGTTACATGCATTTAATCAAGTTAAGCATCTTCTTAGAATTTCCAAACTCTAACATAAAAATGGTAATCCTAATTGCCACTTTGAATTAGCAAAACTAAACGTCAAATACTACTAATCTGGTTATAAATTAAGCAAATCAATTCTTAGTTGTGCACCTTAGAAAGCAATCAATTCAAAAGCAATTCAAAAGGCACTTAATAGTCATCAATGAGATAAACTTCATATAGAAATCTTACACATACTAAATGATAATGTGGTTCCCTTCAACCAAGAAGAAAGATTTAGCTACTCATAATAAAAGAAAAAGCCAATAGAAAAATAGTAAAATACAAAGTCTACATTCCATGTTTTTTTCCAGAAAAATATGAAAAATTCTTTAAAAAACCAGAAACTATGCAGAAACGTAAATTACTAATGCCTAACGTGAACAATGAATGTCTTCTTTAATGATTTTCAATGTCCTCCCTCTTCCCTCCTATCATGATCTTCTCCCATATTCAGGTCGTAGATCCCCATCAGTAAGGCAACAACTTGATTCCCAAAATCATGAAGATCTTAGGTGGATCGAATCTGATTTCAAATCAGATTCTGCAAATAATCTTTTCCTTGCATATGCCCATGTTAGTCAATTATTTTTCTGCCATCTTGGAATTCGAATTGTTTTACTTTCCTTACATCTCTTTGATCCAGTTTCATCTTTCATGTGTTAAAAATCATCTAAGAAGAATTAATAAACAAGTTCATTAATTTTGAATGATAATTTCAACACATTAAAGAGATTTATATCCAAAATTAGCACAAAAATGACAATTTAACAAATTCCCCCACACCAGACCTTTGCTCACCCTCGAGTAAATATACCAAACCATTACACTCTATCAATTCATCCTTCATAAGATTAAGTGCACAAAATTCGCTAAACTTGGGCTAGTAAGACTTAGGTTACAACATACACCATAATCACTTTTCATTGATACAAATAAACAAAGTCAAATTAAGACATTCTTGTTCAAAGGCAAGTATAAAACCAAGGTGAATTCTTGATGTGAGTAGAAGCAAGAATCACCATGGAGATGGCGTGCGTGACGGGAGCGAGCTTGTCATTCCAATTAGACCTATGTCTAGAGTTAGGATCGAGAGACTTAAAGAGGCTCTCTATGCGCATGTGAGCTAATTTGTGG
>JANKOE010000006.1:2176526-2188926 GCA_026284465.1 Erythroxylum citrifolium | reverse complement strand
ATAATTATTCATTAATTAAAATTTTGGAATTAAAATATTATTAATTAGTTACAATATAATTAATTAAAATATAATTCTTAATTAATAATTTATTTTGTAATTAATTACAATATAATTAATTAATTAATAATAATGATAATCATTCATTCGTCTTAACCAACCATCATAATTATAATGATAATATCCATTCTCATTCCAATTACCATTCCCCTCTGCGAACCAACCACATTCTAAGTAAAACTCAACCTAGGCCCTAACAGAAAGATGAGCAGGACTCTTTTCTGTGCACGTCAAATCTTTTATTTCAGTTATTTTCTCTACGTAAATATGTGGATAAGATTTAATAAAACACGATAAAAATACTATAACTAAAATAGAAGATAGAATTGCCCTTTGGTGCAAAGAAACCATCAAAAAGACAAAGTTAAAGCCTCCAATATTTTATAAAACCAATTAAAATGTTTGTTAGAAAGCATAAATCAACTTGTCATGCCCGTCGTTGTAGCTGATGCAAGCCGCAACCTACCCAAGTTTGGAGCGACTAGCACATCGGTTCTCATTGCACTCAATCACTTTGATTAGAATAAGGTTTTATATGTGCATGTCATTTTAATCTCACGTCATTCTCGGTTTTCCCTTTCACACCACGCCATCTTGCTCAAGTAGAAGTTTGAATTTTAAAGGGATAATAAATTAAATATATATTTATTTATTTATTTATCAATTTTTAAAATTTTAAATTTTTTAATCTAACTTAAAAGATTATCTTCATTAATATTGATATACGTGAAGAACGATACTTTGAGAGTGTATATAACTCTTTCAAATATTAGTTTTTACGTGATATCAATAAAATATTAAAAAATGGAACTGTGTCAGAACAACTAAATTATGAAAATCTTGAAGTAACTAACTTTTTGGTTCAGTTTTCAACTTTTTGATATAATTTGTTTTAGTAATATTTTTTGTTAAAAATTGATCATTTTATTAATTAATTTGTCAATTTTTATAAATTAAAATTAATTAATTAATATTTATTTACTGATCTTCTTTTTCAATTAAAATTTCAATTAAAGATAGTCTTATTTAATTATATTTCAAAATTTTTAATTTTATTTAATCTTTAACCGGTTTTATAACGATCTGGTTGAACCTTTTATACCTTAAACTTTTTTTATCTTACTCTTTAATTTCCGATCCGATTTTTAAAAATTAAAACATTGATAGTAACGGATGCTATTTTTTTTAAATTGAGGTTTTTAATTTTAAAATTTTAGATGCTTAATTAAAAAATAATCCTTGTTAATTCACTAAATTGCTCCATCTTTTTCCTTTTCCAAGTCTGCAGTGAATTGCATATATAATTCAAAAAGGTTATATATATATATATTTAAAAGAACATAATATAAAACCCATCAAAACTACTGACAACCCAATAAGTTACCAAAAAGGAAAACGACACCGTTTTTCAATGTTTCTCATCCTTTTTCATTAGTGGATGAGTATATGCTTTAATCACATGCTACTTAAAAATGCTAAGACATTTTATTCCCTCTTCTTTTCTTCACACCATGAATGGAATACAAATATGGAAAGGCAAAAGCATAACAGATCATTTTTATACCATTCATTTGCTTCCTCTTATGGATGATTCATCTTTCTTATATATTAATTATTATTCCATGTACCTAAATTCATCCACTTATCCTCTCTTTTGCTAGTTGTTGGGTATTGGATTCCATTCTCTTGAACCACAAATTTTGCTGTTTGACATTACATATGTATGTATATTCTTCAAATAATGGTCCAATTTTTCTTTCAAAAGTTTGTAAGAAAAAATGAAAAAAAGGGAAGAATGAATACTTTTATGAGACTCGAATTGAATCTCAAAGTTTTCAAAACATTCAAAACAGACACTAAATGGATGAAAAATTTAATGAGATTAACTTCTAGTTAAACGCGCGTTAGTTTTAAATAAAAAGTGACTCCATTGTTATATAACAAGTAAGTTTTAGTATCTAAAATATATAAATATGAGTCTCATTATTACGTGATAAGTGACAACCACTTTTTGAAAAGTATAAATAGTAGTTCTTATTGTCACGTGACTCAGAGGCTCAGTTTCTGATTAATTAAGAAAAATCATCTTGACGATGCGATCTATTTAATAATATAAAAATAATGTCAGTTTTAATATGATATTTAACTAGTAGAGAATTAACTTCTTTAAATTTATGTCTGTTTTAAATATTTTGACAATATTATAATTTAATTTGACCGATTTTATAACAATTTAATACAATATAAATAATGTGTTAAAGTCTCTACCTCAAGTTACTCGAATATCCTATAAGGATTGCTAATTTACAATGATTATATGCAAATATTGCTAATAATAATTTGGATTAACTATGCTCTTGGTTATAATCAATTTAGACAATGTCCTTCCAATTTCTAATCTTCCTAGGAGCTAAAAAAAATTAATAATTAGGAATAACAATTGAGCTCAAAGTCAACGAGTCAGATCCAAGTTGACCGGGACCGACCCAACCTTAGGCTTGAGTTGCCCAAACCCGAGGCTTGACACATATAATCAAAACGATATCGTTTTGCAAAAAAAGACACAACAAAGACGATTATGTTTGACTCTAGCTTGGCTGGGCCCAAACTCGACCCGACTTATCGTCATTCCTGTTACTAATTCAAGATATCTAAGTATAGGTGACGCAAAAGTTGACCAGAGTATACTCTTAAGACTTAGCATTTGATGCAAAAAGTCAATATAAGCTTTTATATATATAAGAATGAAGAAGAACAATTAATTCTAAGCCAATAGAAAATAAAAAAGGTAAAACACAAATTAATGCAAGCGTGTAAGTGAAATGGGTTAATTACATTACACTTTCATGTTATTTGATATTTTTTATTATTTTTAAAATTATCATCTATTTTTATATTATTATTTAATTATCACACAATTTTGATATCATAATTTATTATTTTTCATTAATTCATAACTTTAAAATAATGTTATATTAAAATTCAGATTATTTTTAAAACATATAAATAAAAATAAAAAATCATATCACAAATTCACATACATTGAACCAAGGCCAAACCATTCATTAATAGCTACAAAACAGACCAATGTCCACTAACTTTTGTCCATTTCCAATTGTCTGTCTTCTGACTTTTGTCAAACGTCTAGTCTTTATTTATTTAATTTAACTTATCAAACATCTCTAAAATATGCTGTTTTTAAATCTATTTATATTAAATTATTTACAGCGTAGCATAGCATACTGTATCAGTAAAGTCGTTGAGACTTTATAATCTTTTTAAATTTAATGAAAATATTAATATCGGGTTAGAATTAAAAATTTGAGTATTTTATTGCTATTTTTTTAAGTTCACGCTAAAATTGAAAAAATTAAAATTTTAAATATTTTATTGCTACTTTTTAAAGTTCGGATTATAATTAAAAAATTTACAAAAATTGTAGCTTTTTTTAATGTAATTAACCCTTTAACTTATCAACATCTCTAAGATACGCTTTTTTAAAATCCATTTGTATTAAATTATTTATATTTTCTAAACTGCATCTGGATTATCTTCTAGTGGGCATTGATATTTGATACTGATTAACTTTGAGGCGCGGAATTTTTGTGGCGAACCAATTAAAATATGTTCCAAATCATATCTTTTGATTCCTTTTTTATAACTTGGAATTTGGTTTTTGGCATCTTTTGATTTTATTAATCAACTAGAAAGTATAGGCCATAGGGTAAAAGTGTAGTCACCGGCCTAGTGCTTTAGAATTCAACTTATAAATTAAAAAAAGAAAAGAGAAGAAAAGAGAAATTCGAGAATTTGATTGATTCAAATATTTTCTTGATTCACATTTTAATTTAAGAATAACATGTTCAAAAGTACTTAATTGTTTAGGATTTTTCTATTTAGTGTCTAATTTTTTTAAAGATTTCAATTTAGTTATTAGTTTTTTTAAATTTTATATAAAATAAGTGAGAATTTTATTTTTATCGGCTTAACATGTCTACCAAACGAGACCAAATCATCTGTTCCCATTACTATGTGCCTACTTTATTTTATAAAAATCTATCCATTTAATAAATAAGACCTACAAAAATTGGACAGCTGGGATCGATCACCAAATACTACTAGATATCTATTATTTTCAAGTGTTTTATTCAATGTTTTAAAAACTAGGCAAAAAATTAAACCGACAAGAAGTTTAAAGTTCAAAAATTCAATTGGTATTAACCGTCGTAAACTCTGTTAAAATGAATTAATAAATTTAAGAAACTAATCTTTTAATTAATAAATTTGATGATTTTTAACAATAAACATTGTTAAAGTAAATCAAACTGAAAAATTAAAAACTGAACCGAAAAATTAATTGGTTTAAGGTTTTCACGGATGAACTGATTATACTATTTATGTTTTTTAATCATTGGTTTTAATTAATTTTTATAATTGTAATTATTTTTATAATTACTATTAATCGATCATATTTTAATAAATTATTTATTTATACTTCACCCCGTACACTTTGAGAGATGGGTATGTTATTAAAAATAAATTCACGTGTAAAGCGAAATATTAAATTGCAGATGAATACGTCATTATAATTAATTAATTACTCTAGATGGCTAATGCTAGTGGATTGAACAACTAATAGTTATTGCATGGTGACGTATGCAACAAATGTATACAGAAACTTTAATTATTCTTTTTTTAGGAAAAGTCTAAATTTTCGTGAAATTTTCAATTATCGCGCAAATTTTAAAAAGTAGCAATAAAATGTTTCGAACTTTCAATTTTTTAATTATAACCCAAATTTTAAAAGATAATAATAAAATGCTCAAACTTTCAATTTTCTGCAATTCTCATGATATCATTGACCCTTTGTTTTTTGTTTTTTTTAAGCCCCAAACTACTCTCGCATTACAGTGTACTGAACTAGTAAGGTTTTCATTTTTAGTTCGTTTTTTTTATGCCTTTAGTGTGAGAGAGTCGAGATTGTGTAATATGAAAATCGAAAGGTGAAGGCATCGAGAAAACAAACTGAAAACGAAGAGAAAAACTGAAATCAAAGTGTAAGGTTGTCGATGTAGCGTAATCTGATTTAAGTCATTTTTAAACAATGATATCATTTCATTAATCTTTATTTGTTGTGTTAATTTTGACTGATGTGTATTAATAATTAAGTTTCTGAAACACATAGAAAGTCACGTCAACAAACTTAAGAGAAACACTAACGTTGGACTAATATTGAAAAAATTAAAAGCTTGAGCATTTTATTGCTATTTTTTGAAGCTCGGGTTAAAATTGAAAATTTATGAAAATTTTCACACTTTATTGTTACTTTTTAATGTTCGGGTTATAATTGAAAATTTGATGAAAGTCTTTTTAAGTTTGAAATGTTAATTGAGATTTTATAGGTTTATCATGTTTTCACTCTCGCCTGTTATATTTTAAATTAGAGATGACAATAAACTGATCTTAATAATTAAAAAACTTAATCAAATTGATTGATTCAATTGTGAAAACCTTAAATCGACTGACTTTTTGATTTAGTTTTCAATATTTTGGTTTTATTTATTTTAATAACTCTTATCGTTAAAAATAGACCAATTTATTAATTAATTATTCATTTTTGTAAATTAATTAGTTTTTATAAATCAAAATAATTCAATTGATTTTTATTTAATAATCTAATTTTTAATTAAACTTTAAATTATTCGATGAGTAAGGAATATCTCTTTCAATCATATTTCAAAATTTTTAATTTTATTCAACGGAACTGTAAATTTCATATCTTATTGGTTAAAATTTCGATCTAATTTTTAAAATAATATTGGTCCAGATCAATTGCTCGTCTCAATTAAACTCAAATAGTTTAAAGTTCAATAAGATCGGAAAAAAATGGTATTATTTTAATAAATGTTGAAGAATCTATTAACTAAAACAATATTCATCATCATCATTATCGCACTCAGTCTGAAATTCCGCATTGAGGCGGAGTCTGGAGAGGTCTGATAGTACGCAGCCTTACCCTACATAATAGAGAGGTTGTTTCTGGTAAACCCACATGCAGATGTGACATGCAAAAAATGACGCATTGATTTAATAAATTATGTCAAAACAAAGTTATTGGATTTGAACGAGTTTAAACTGATCAAGTTGTTCAGATTGAATTGAATTGATTCTTTTAAATTTGAATTTAACTTCAAACATGATAAATTTGAATTTGATTCGAATACTAATTTGAATTTGATTCTGAATTTGAGTCGATTCTGAATTTGAATTTGAGTGGATCCCTTTTTATTATTCTTGTTCCAAACCTATTATATATATACACTCATGTATATATATATTGTAGTTACTATTTGTTAAAACTTGTAAAAGAGTTGGATGTTTCAGATCTAGGCACTCAAAATAATGAAAATAAAACAAAAACTGAAGTACAAATCATTACAAGCATGCAATGAAAGCCACAGGTAACATGTAGGCCCTGTTAAATAATTCCCATTTAGTCTGCTTCAGACACAAATGTTCTTGCTTGGACCAATCTATCTACTTACGTGACATGACGTACAATATTCTGTAATAATTTCACCAAAGAAAAGGTAAATCCCTCGAATTTATTCATGTCCACTCATGGAGAATCATGAACATAGAGCCACCAATCCTTTTCAGTACTGGAACAAATCAGGAGATGCCATAATGGGTTGGTTCAGGAGATGCCATGATGGATTCCTGAAACTTTCAGTGCTTGCTTGGAGACCACCCTCTGTTTCGTAGACCCCATTACTGGCGTTGATGAAGTCGAGGATCTCATTCAATGAGTCGAGTCGTTGGTTCAGCTCCATCATTTGGGCTCTTAAGATGGAATTCTCAGCTTCAACGTTCAAGTAGTGTTGTGTTGTGACATTGATGCTTGTCAGGATTTGGTTGTTGTCCTTCATTAGATGTGTCACTTGGCTCGTCAGATCATCCAAGTGCTTCTGTTTTCTCATCCTTGATCGTCTCGCAGATTCTCTGTTGGATTGCATTCTCTTCCTCTTCCTCTGATCCATCAACTGATGCAATTCCTCTTCAGAGCCCGAGTTTTGAAGCTGAGATTGAGTGGAAACGGAGGAATTCCCACTAGAAGACGCCATAGTCGATATTGTTTTTATGTATTTACACCAATCAACCACTAGTAATCTCACTAAAGATGGGATCTTTACGTTTGATCTAAGCTTAAGGAGTCGAAAGACGCAGGACCCAAGAACCGATATTGTAGATATGTAGTAGGATGACTATTATAAGTAGTTATAATATATGATTCAGCTTGACACAGACAGATTATTTATGAGAAAACATAGAACCAGTAGAGGAACACAACTGAGAAAGATTGAACAAGATGGGTCCTGCGCCTGAGAGAGGAACTGACCATAAACCCCGAACGGAGGATTTCACTGAGAACTGGAGACATGAATCTCAAACATCAAAACCAAACCAGGAAGCATTAAGATTTATGAGAAGGCAAAAGTGTTTCTTTATTTATCCAGACTAACAGCCTCAGATCCCTGACAGAAACGATACGCTACGTTTCTGATACAAAAAGGACTGTAACTTCCTTGAAGGGTTTTTACAACCAAAAACAGAGGAACCAAGAAACAGAGGAAACAGGGAGAAAGAGCAAAAAGAGACAGGGAAAGCTTAGAACTAAAAGAGCCAAGCTCCAGATGGGAAATGAGAAGAGAAGTGAAGAGGTTTAATAGGGTTTTGAAGAGGCAATTTATAGAATCAAAGGAGTAGGAATTGAAGAATAAGCAGAAAAATTAGAGGAAGTAAAATGAAAAAAGAAAATGTAAAGATATAGGAATCTCCAATCAGAGGATTAGGCATGGATGGTGGAGAAAAAATTTCCAGCAATCATACAGTTACAGCTGGTGATCATGACCGAACAATAGTATCTAATATTTGAAACTCTTTAAAATAGAAACTCTGTTTAACCCATCTCGATTTTTCTTATGACTTTAGAAGTATTCTGTTTTTACCTCAGTTTCATCGCCCATTACCAGAATTAACTGCTCAAGCACAGTTGCTTGTGTGATAGGTGTCATTTTGCAAATTGGAAACCAATTTCAAGAGTAATTTTGTCATTTCGTTGCCTTTCAGAGGCCCTACACATCTTTTCTTATTGATTTTCAGGGGTAGGGGGTACCAAGTTCGGTTTAGATCTACCATTTCTAGATGTCACTTTCCAATTAGTTGACTTTTAATATATTCACAGAGACCAAAATGGCTTCATGAGATGTTAAACTTCCAAAGTGTTGACACTTGTTTCACATATTTGTTCATATACTTTTTGCAACATCAAAACTTGTAATTAGTGCATACGCAACTTGAATCTGCAACCTCTTTAACTGGGAGGTTCTTATGTGCTATTTTAATCACCCACTCCACCAAGTTAAGCATGGGATTGACATAATTCGTGGATCTAGTGGGTGACACGGTTGATATCTATATTTTTCCCATGCACTTTCTTCTTTTTCATGGGTTTAAAAATTGTCACCAAAGAGCTTATTTAGTGGATGGCTTCAATAGAGAGATGAAAGCAAGAAACCAAACCAAACCCACCATGACATTGAACTTTGCCCTTTCATTTTTTTACCATTTTCTCTAACTTTCCTCTGCCAACATGAAAAAACAGAGCATGCCCACTTGCAAAATTTCCACAATAACATCACCAGATTAATTCCAATTACAGGAAATGGAATCTCTGTCTACTTTCACTACACATGATTTCTTCAGCACCAAAGTGGATGGCAATTTATGGTGGGTCACTTCTTTGACCAGAAAAAGAAAACAGAAAAGAAAAAAAAGGAGTTCATTTGTCATTTCTCTCCTTTCTTACAGCCTTCCTTTGTTTCTCATGCATTTTTTCCTTTTCTTTTCTTCTGTTTCTCATGCTTTCTTTTTCTCACATCCTAAAAGTTAGCAGGATTAAGACGAGTTTTAAGTATTTGCATGTACGAAACAGAAAAAACTGAACTAGAAATAATTAAAATTGCCTAAAACGTAAAGAAAAAGAAAAAGGTAGTTACTTTTATCTTTTCGCTTAGTTCCTACTAGCTTCCTCTGTTTCTCATGCATTTTTCCTTTTTCCTTTCCTCTGTTTCTCATGCTTTCTTTTTCACGTCCTAAAACTTTGCACTTTGCAGGATTATAATAAGTTTAAGTACTTAGCTTCAAGACCTGGAAAGGACTTGAATTTGAAAACTGATGCAAACATCTGAACCAGAAACAATAACAAGGTGCCTAAAACCTAAAAAAGAATTCACCTTTTTTTTGGAGTTCCGTCACGATTGAATTGTAATTTGCATATTTCTACCAACGGGCACTATCATGATTTTTTGTTTGTTTTGTACCAAAAAGGGTTGTTGTCATTACCATAGTCTTTAAAAGACAGAAAAGACTTGGTAATGCATTATTTTGCTTCAACTTCACAAACTCTGTTGCGTCCTGTTTTGTCTTGGAGACATCATCTACTTATCTACAAGCTACATAGATACTGTTAATATATGAAATACATCCTCTTATTTTATTTTGACATTTTGGTTTATTAATTGGACCTATAAAATATTAATTAAACACGAATAGCCAATCACTAATAGTTATGTTTGACTTGAACTCAAAAAGTTATTGGAAATAATCTTCCGGTCGTAATAGAGTTCTATTTCTAATTGATATATATCTTAGCAAAAGATGGTGTAGATTTGGTTTTTGTGTAATTGGGTGTCTTTTGATTTGTGAGTGTCTCTAGGAGGTTTTTGGGTACTGTGTTGATTCTGGAGCTGGCATAGATCAGTCCAGCTGATGGACAATTATTCAGATATATTTCGGGAAGCTGAACATAGGGAAGGTTCTTTTATCACAAGTGAATTATTATTCTTTTTTTAGTTAGTTAATCACTTGAATTATTTTTATTAATTGTCTTTTATTAAGAGTAGTAGAGAAAAATCCTCAGTCGAGGTTAACACGAATCAATCGTATTATTGAATGTGAAAATCTTTCGTCGAAAATAAGGTTGAGAGATAGTTTCAAGGATTGTGTGAGTTAGCTTTGAAAGTATTTGTATAAATCTATTGAACTTTTATAAAAGTCATTAAATTAGGTGAGGCCCCCGTAGATATACGCAACGTATGTCGAGCTGCGTTAACGAATCTCAATTTCATTTAACTTCGGTGCTCGTAATTTTTCTGATTTTTGTGTTTATCACAAAAGAATCGAAAAATTTACGAAACTAGTACACCCCCATCCGGATTTTTCAAATACCATTTCGTAGAGAAGCATTATGAGTAATTTGTCTTTTGCTTGAAGTACTTATGACCCTTTTGATGTTTTCATGTTATATTAGCGAATCCACGGATGATAATCATTCGGGTTTGTACCAAACAAATTATCCAGTACACAAACTCAATCAAGTTATGATATCAATCTAAATTGCGCTTACGAGTTAAATGTATCTTTACTGTTAACCAATCGATTAAGCGTACTAATTAATATAGCTGTAGTGGAAGGTAGAGTAGGCTCCTGGCCACAAGTTTTGATATTGTATTCTGATGAGATAGTGATAACTGATGAAAGTGATAACCTTTGTATTGTTTATCCATTTCCTTTGATCATTTCTTTGCAGGCAAAAATTGACCACTCGTCCTTGTTTTCAATAATTTTAGAAGCAAAAGAACAGAAGATCAACCAAGGGCACCTGAAATTTCAATCTTTCAGGACCCAAAGGTCAGGTTCTGTACAACACTCAAAAAAAAATCTTGTGCTCCTTTCCATACTTCCATGAGACATTTAACCTCCCCGCACAGATAGTTCAGTTGATCATTGGAAAGAAAGTTGAGATCAAGGCTTTAGATTCGAGTCCCGACAGCGACAGTGTGAGAGTTCATTCAATGTAGTGACTCCTTGTGCGCATCAGCGTTGAGCCACCTTTCTGAGAAGCTGGCTGAGATCAAACCGTGATTTACCCTCCTCACAATTCTGTCAGGCCGGGGTGTGGGGACGCCTAGGGTGGGCAATTCTACCTTTTGAGATCAAGGAGACACTTAACTTGTTCCTTCCTCTGCTTTTTACATAATTTTCTTTTCACATATCAGTAAGTTGGTTACTGGTACTGATGGCAAATAAGCCATAACTGGGTCGATCTAATTTGAAGTCAACAGATACTGTTCTGAGTTAACTGAGTTTCAAGCCCGGTTGTATATTAATCAGCACAAGCCCTGAACCAGTCCTAATTCACTTCTTGTTGGCAATCAATCTTCTTTCTACTCTTTTCCTTTCCAATTCTTTGTTCTTTCTTGGATATAAGTTGGACGATATGTGATGAGATGATACCACACTGAAGCCTTGCATTATTGGTCCTCTAGTACACACACAATTTCAAATCATTCTTGTCACGTGGCACCATATTATCGCCTGGTCGTGCTATTCAAAGATTTAATCATTGGAATGTGATCGTGTCCGAGCATTTGACTCTCTTCTCGTCATCACCAGAAAATTTATGTCATCTGTAAAAAACTGTATACTATCAATATTTTAATTGTGGGGGTTAGTGATGACAAGTGGCCTAAATAAAGTTAAAACTATTGGGTCCTCCATAACCAAAAGAGAAAGTGAAAAACATATTGCCCTGTTTTGTTTTAGAAAAGAAACATTTTTTCACTTCCAACACAAGAAAAGCTTAAAGCTTTTTTTTTTTTTTGGTAATAGAAAAGCTTAAAGCTTTGATGCAACAGACATCTAAGTAAAGGGAGACAAAAGGAAAACATCAATGATATGGCAAACCCATTTTTGATCTTTACTATAATTGTTCGGTGTAATTAATGTTTAATCTAAAGTTTTAAATTGCCGATCATATAGTCTATTGCAAGTAAATGGCAATGATATCAGAAACAACTTGCCTGCTTAGATAGGGATAAGGATCTGTAATGATGAACTGTCTAGGAATTGCAGGAACAAGTGGGAAAAGAAAAGAGAGATTGGAACGTGGTTGCTGAAAACATGAAAGATCCCATCAATAATCGATGAACATCATAAAGTTCTGTTATACTTGCTCAGATTGCAATCGCGCATGAAGATTGAAGATTTGACAGGGATAGCAATATGTCGGGCCCCTGTTTTTCAATTAAGTGATCCAAATCTCATCCGAAACTTATTAGTGAGACCATCTTTAAAGAAGAAGTCCAGAATGTTATTTTGTTCGAGCCCTGCTTCGGTTTTGATAGGTTAATTGAGGGGTTGTTTGGTTCCACTTTTATTTTTCTGTTGTTGTTTTTGGTTTCTGTTTCCTGTTTTTAGTTTCTGTTTTTTTTTTCTA
>JANKOE010000006.1:2134020-2157074 GCA_026284465.1 Erythroxylum citrifolium | reverse complement strand
GTTGTGTATCTACCGGAGACGGCGGTCGTCGGTGGTTGACATAGGAAAATAAACGGAGGCAGAGAAGAAGAGAGAGAGAGAGAGAGAGAACGAAATGGAAGCTAACAGAAATTGAACGGAGTCAAGACTGGTACGTGGGAGTGCGCGGGCGACATGTAAGCTGATTTTTCTAGGGAGAAGCTGGAGCTGGAGCTGAAGCTGGAGCTGTGATCGTGTGCTTTTGAGGAGATGATGCTGCTTGGTTTATGACCGTTGGATTTGGGGATGATAGGAATTAGATTTGACGTGGCAGTGACGGTGGGTCCAACTTTATCCCCTCAGTTTTTTAACGGGACCATTCTAAGTTACTTTTAGTTATAATTGTCGGCTTATATACTTTCTTTTCATGGAAATTTTTTATTTTTAAAAAATCTCAATTTTAAACATTTAAATTATATTCGCAATAATTTTAAGAGATTTTGGTTTGTAATATAAAAATATAAGTTCAAATTATTATGCATTACTTTTCTCAAAATTATATCATAACATTATAATTATATGGTAATTATTTGATATACAAAATTTATATAACATTTCGATTATTAAAAAATTTATTGAACAATTATGTTGAATAACAACATATAGTATGAATTCTGCTGATATGTAAGATATAGAAAGGTTCAATAGTCTTCTAAAATTACTTTTAATTAATAGAGAGGTTGTTTATAAATAATTCACGTGAAAAGAGAGAGAGAAAAGCTAGAGAAAGAGGGAATAAATAAATAATAAAAATAAAAGAAGAAGAAGAATTTTAAATATGATTTAATTTGAATGCACAATTTCTATAATATGATATAAAATTTGAGGATTACAATGTATTCTTAATAATAAGAAATTGAGCATTCAAATTAAATCATATTTAAAATGAACCTTAAAAAGAAAAATTTAACGCAAATAACTCTTTATTCATTAAATATTATGCTAATATTAACCTAGTAATCTAAGATTTTTTATTTTTTAACAAAAGAATGAGTCTCATTATTATTTAACAATAAGGTCCAAAGTCAAAATTTTAAAAAAATGGGTCTTGCTATCATGTGATTATAGGACTCGCTTTTTGGTTGATTAAAAAAAATAGTTATATTATCACATTAGTCTTGACATATTATTAATTGATAAAAAGCTAATTTCATTAAAAAAATTTATCTTTTTAAGTTTTATTTTGAATATTTTAAAAATATTAAAATTTAATTTAAATATTTTGAAATATTAAATTTTAAGTTATATTTTACATATTCAAAATTTACATTTAATAGGCCTTATTTAGAGAATGAGATCTACTGTCTAATATTATAATATTTTATTTTGTCAAATAAATTTTAACCATTTATTTATAACAAATTATTATTTGAATGACGGGTTTGTATCAAAAACACGTATCTAGAACGTGCCAATGCAACTTTGTTTCCTGCCAGAACAGCTGTTTCATGGTCTTTCATGGTACTGTCTGCACCGGTCAATTATGTGTGGGGCGCGTGATTAAAACTTATTTCTTGTCTTTACATACTCCAGCGTGTTACTGTATATCAATTTCTTCAGCTTTTAATGTTTCACAAAAAAGTAAATCATGTCCAAATGCGGACACTCTGTGTGGAACCAACAACACAGGTCCATTCGGACAAGCTATGATGCTTCCTCTTCAGTGATTTTGTTTTCTTATAATTGTAAGTTTCAAAGGTGTTGACCTTTATAAAAAGGGAAAGAAGGAAAAGCCACCAAATATGTGAAGATTACAGATACCATATGTTCCTTGCCTCAATTCAAACTTCTACTTTATATATATATATAGTCAACACCTTTGAAACTTACAACCATAAGAAAACAACATATCTATAATTAATTATATCTAAATATAAACCCAATTCAAAATTCTATGTAAATACTAAAATTAGTAATAATTTGATCTTTTAAGGTGAAAGTTAAATCAATACATATGAATACAATAAAAAAAATTATAACCGTTATTTTTGAGTGTATATTTAATAAATTTCCAAATACAGGTACTAGATTAAATAATATATTTTCAATAAATTATTTAACAAATTAACGACTAAAAGTCAAATAACAAAATTAATTCAAGTGTGACGTAATTTTGAGTCATGTCTTTAAAATCCGAATCCAAATTTCAAACATTTTGAATACATGAAGAATCTTTGTACCATTTAGAATTGACACTTATGTTCAATTTTTTATTAAAGCTAGAGGACAGAGTTTGAATTAATTATAGGGTCAAAATGTGGGATCATAATTGAAAAGAACTCAACTCAAAGTTCTACATAAATGCTAAAAATAAGTGATAATTTGATTTTTAGGTTAAAAAATTAGTACATATGAATAAAATAAAAAATTGATCATTATTTTGAAGATATATTTAGTAAAATTGCTTATGCAAGTAATAAATTAAATTATATGTTATGATTAAATTATTTAACAAATTAACGACCAAAATCAAACATCAAAATTAATTTAAGTAATTAATAGTAAATTCAACGTGTTAACGAAGAAGAATAAACAAAGAACAACGCAAGAGGGACATTATAGAGATTTCACATAAGGACATAACAAACACTTCAGTGCTAGCTGAACTGTACAAATTTATTGTAACAAAATGAATCTCAACCCTCTATTTTATTATGTACTTCCTAGCAAGTGTATGGTCAATATTAAACCAACAAATGTATAAATGTGTATCTGAGCAAATATAAAACAACATACGATTTCTATTCGTATACTTCTTACATGGTATCAGAGCTTTCATTGACCAATGTCAAAAATGGAAGAAAACTCTAGATCATCAACCATCACCCTAGACGGTACATCATCATCCTCTGTTGATTTTTCAGCTCTAGCAAAGACCCTAAACTTTAATCTACCAATCAAACTTGATAGACAAAACTTTGTAAATTGGAGAGCTCAAATCCTTGCAGCCATAAGAGTCCTTGAGCTTGAAAACTTCATTAACGTAGCACCTCCTCCTCAGTTAATCACTATAGACACAAACCAAGACATCGAAAATGAAGAATACAAATAATGGCGAAAAATAGATCAACTATTGCTATGTTGTTTATTTTCAACAATCGAAGAAGAAGTAATAGGGTAGCTAAATCACTCAAATTCATCCTACCAATTTTGACAAATTTTGGAGAATCTTTATGCTCAAACATCCATGGTTAGAGTTCTTCAACTGAAGCATCAACTTCCAACTATTAAAAAAGGCTCACATACTATATCATAAAATATGCAAAAAGTTAAAACCATAAAAGACTCACTTCAAGTAGCAGAACATGCAATCACTGAGTATGAATTAATATTAAGTGCTATAAATGGTCTTGGTAATGAATATGATGTTGTTGTGGTTTATCTAACACACCCTATGAAAATTTCAACTCTACAAGAAGTGCAATACTCTCTTATGATGCATGAAACAATAATAGAGTACTTGAACAATATTAATCAAGAAGAAATCTCATCACCGACTGCAAACTTTATAACCTTTAATCAAAACAATCATCGAGGAAGAAGTGGATTTAGAGGAAGAGGAAATCGTGGGAGAGGAGGTAGATGGGATGGAAACATATCTTTTGTCAACTGTGCAACAAACCAGGCCATGAAGCACTGAAATGTCATAAAATGTTTGATGTCTCATAGCAAGGCAACACAACCCAACCAAAGAGACAGAACACATTCACTCAACAGACACATAATAATGCACAAAACTATCCTCAATGTTATTTAGCTCAAAATCAGCATAGATATCCCTCATCTAAAGTAGTCAATAACAATACATGGTTTATAGACAGTAGAGCTACAAATCATGTCACAACAGACCTCAATAATTTATCAATAAGTTTGGTGGAAAGCATCAACTCACTATTGATAATGGTAACTGTCTTCTTATTGGTAATATTGGCTCATCTTATACACATTTCCTAAACAATGTACACACACCTCTTGCACTAAAACAAATTGTGTATATTCCAAACATAATGAAAAAACTACTCAGCATTTCTAAACTTACCAAAGACAACAAAATTTCTATAGAGTTTACTAATGAAAGTTGCTTGTCTAAGGACAAAGCAATAAGGAAGATTCTGCTCAAGGGAGTGCTTCAGGAAAGCCTCTACAGCCACAAAGCCACTAAACCACCCAACAAAATCAGGCCAATTATGCAAACATATTATGAGTCTAGTTTTTTCTAACAAAAAGTTTCTTCTTTAAAAGACAATCATTGTGAGGCAAACATAGCACAAAAAAATGTAAATGTTTAGCGTGTCAAATTAGGACATCCTTCCAACAGTATCTTAAAATTTTTTTTGAGTTTAATGAAGTTCAATTTGAATTTCAAGAATCTATCTTATTGTGATGCCTATAAACAAGGAAAATTGCATTAATTACCTTTTCAAACTCATGATATAACTGCTAAAAATCCTTTAGAAATCATATATTCAGATATTTGGGGACCCTCTCCACATCTCTCAACTGAAGGGCATAAGTACTATCTTATTTTTGTTGATGCCTACACAAGATTCACTTGGTTTTATCCTCTAAAACTAAAATATAGCACTCTATCAATCTTTGTCAAATTCAAAACCAATGTTGAACTTCAATTGAACAGGAAAATCAAAGCTCTACACACTGACATGGGAGGTGAATACAAAGCTGTCTTATGTTATCTCACAAAACATAGAATATGATAGAATCTTCGGAGGAGAGAGGAATATGAGCAGAGAGAATAAACCATTAGTGTGGAAAGTGTATTCTAGAAGGAAGAATAGTGGGGCTGGGGGAAGTTAGATTTTGCTGAGGTGGCAAGACAGTTAGGATAACAGAATGTTTCGGGAGAGGGAATGTTTTTAGGCAAGGGAGAGAGGGGAAGAGAGTTAGGAAAGATTGTGGGAATTTGTGTGACAGAAGAGTGCTATCATCTTCTGAGGAGCATTCTGCTCTGGATAGTGAATATTATATACTCATATACTGTAATGTCATCTACACATTACGGATTATAAGCAATAATACAGTAAATCTCTAGTACCTTCAAACTAGAGTTCTATCAGAAAAAGAAAAGATGAATAATTTCCCTTTCACAATTTGATTATTTATTTTCTTTCAATCACTTGCAGAATGCCAGAGAAGGTCTGTGAAAATCATAACCCAAGTTCTTTTCACATTGGACGAGTTTGTAGATCATTAGTGTTAGCTTTCATATGTTTATATGCCCTTCTGCTTCTGGTTTTGAAGTTGCTTTTGAAAAATAATCACTGGATGTTTGGTGTGTGAAAGCTTTGATAACGGTATTTGAACGAACTTCTTTCCCTTCCAGGAAAGGCACTAGAGTAAATGATATGTTGAAGGAGATCAGAGCAGCCTTGAAAATGTGCAGAACTTCTGATGGGGCCCTGTCATCAAGCACTGAAACATGAGAAAGGGCATTCTAAGATGAGGGTTCGCAACGCTGCTATCTCAGATTGTGGCGACTTTTCGGCAAAAAATGACCTAGTTGGAATCTACTTGAACTTATAGGAAGGTAGGACAGACAAAGCAACAAGTGTTCAATCAGGAAACCATGAACATTGTTAGATTTTCTTATGCTGGCTGCTGCTTGTCAAGAAAATATCTCTTTGATGCAGTGAAAATCCTCAACTATCGGGAAATCGGATTTTTGGAACCTAAATTCTTAACATTCATCGTTTAGTTGTTGCTCTGGACGTGGGAAGTTCTGAAGTGCAACTCTTGTCTACCAAAACTGGTTAGGTTCTTACTATGATCCTCTGCCAAACTGCTTGTAATTGCCATCTTTTGCACGAAAGATCTTCATGGATTTTTATTACTGGGTCATTGTACATACTTTTGGTAGGTGTAATGTGTAGCTATACTGGTGTGTCCTTCATTTTAAATCACTGTACAACGTGCGAATGAAGTAAACCTTCCAAATCAATCAGTGAATCAAACCCAAGTGATGGGTTAAATTTCATTACATGTTCATAACTACTGTCATTTTCCTGTTTATGCGACTTGGTTTTGGTAATAATATTTGGTAACGCTTTGCCTACAATCAAATAAATACCAACTCTAATAATAATATATGTAGTTAGTAAAGAGTTGAGATCTTTTTAACGAGGAATCTACTAGTAAGTGTTTCACGAGTAAAAAACGTGATTCTAAGGAATCCAAACTGACAAAAATTAGAAATAAACAGAAATAATAAAATCTAAAAAATTAATAAACAAATCTTAGTTTCGAGTCATTTACGTTATTAAACTAGCATGGATCATCAATACAAATTTAAATTAAATCCATGAACAAATGCTCATTGAATGGTGTTCTCTCTTAGGATTAAATGAATAGAAAAATTTATTCTAATCACTCTTATTAACCAACAGCTTGGATACGATTTTATGTTTAATTAATTAATAGCTTTAAGAACTAAGAGAATCAATGAGCAAGACAATACACATACGATATTTAACCTAGATAAATATCTTTCTTAGAATTTTCAATCCTTGACGTAAAAGATGTAATCTTATTTGTCACTTTTGATTAGTAAAACTGAATGTCAAATCTTACTAATCTGGCTATAAATTAAGTCAATCAATTTCTAGATGCGCACCCTAAAGATCAATCAATTTAATCATGAAAAGTAATGCAAAAGACACTTAATATTAGTCAATGAAATAAACTTTATTCAGAAAATCTCACATATACTAGATGATAATGCTGGTTTCCTTCAACCAAAAAGAAGGATTTAGCTACTCATACCAGTGATGATAGAAGAATAGTAGAACATCTGGTCTCTATATCGATCTTTTTTCCAAAAAAACAAAAAAAAAACTCTCTAAAGGCAGATCCCCACATAAGGAAAACAACTTAATTGCCAAAATAATTTGAATCCTAAGTCTATCGAATCTCCTTTCAAATCAGACTTTGGTGATAAACTTTTCACTTGCACGTGCCTACACTTACTCAAAAACTTTTTTGCCAACTGAAAATTCGAATTGCTTTTGCTTTTCTTACATCTTTTTGATTCAAATTCAACTCCCATATGTGCAAAATCACCGATAACAATTAAGAAATAAGTCCATTGATTTTAAATAAAAATTTCAACACATTAAAAAGATTTATATCTAAAATTAGCTTAAAATAATAACTTATCAAATTCCCCTACATCAATCTTTTCCTCATCCTTTACAAACTACATTTGCAATCAATTGCCCAACTAATCAACTTTCTTTATTCCAAGTCTCGCAACAGTAAATAGTGTACACTTTAAGAATTAAACATTTTTTTAATCAGTTAATATCCCAGAGTTAATCATTCAATTAAATATAAACAAAGTCAATTTAAGGCAATCATATTTCAAAAACTAGCACATAATTATAAGAAACTCTCACAGATCGGATTTCACTCAATTCACTCAAGTGTTTATTGGTTCGGTGTTTCACTCAAATTCTTCTAATACAAATATTCTACCATATGCTTGCTTTTTCACCGACTTTTCACCACTTGAAATACAAACATGCACAAATCAAAAGGACTTTATTCAAGGTTGTATTGGACTATAGGTAAAGGTAAGAATTGATAAACGGAAAGGGCAAAAATCATAAACATTAGCGAAGTATCTAACCACTTGTGGAGACACAGATTTAATCACAAAGGAGTCAACAAAGTCATTCCGTATAGAGATAGATTACACTCCATAATTGGTTTTTCGCTGCTGCCTTTTTTCTTTTTTTGAAATGTACTGATATTTAAGATCAGGAGACAGCAGTATAACACATAATTCAAGTCTCAATCTCTTCAATTTCCTTTCATTTTTTTCTTTTCTTTGCCCTCCATATTTCTCCAAAATAAGTTTTAACATAAATTGTGGTTAGAATGCCTACTTACATTTATGATGGGTGAAGATATTAAAGGTTTTAGTTGTTTATTATAGATTTATCAAGAAAAAGGGTTCAGCTCTAAAGGTCAAATGATATTGAATTGGGTTGGCCTTTTAAGCTAAAGATTTAAAACAAAGAGGGCCTTTATCATTTTTATGCACAAATGTATAAATGTGATCTCAAGTCGAATCCAAGCAAGTTCTAGAAAAAAATTCAGCTTAGAAGATAATCACACATCAAAGAAATACAGATTGATATAAATATTTCAATCTTTTAGGCCCAAAAACTCATAGGTTAATGTAGTTTACCACAATTATACACCATGTTTAATCATATGATTGTCAAACCTTGACTAAGCGTATACGCTTGTATTTCTTAACTAAGTGCCATATATTGTCCTAAAAATAAAATTAACTCAAGTTATCACTAATTAAATCAATAAAAATGGAAGTGTAAAAAGTGTCGAAGTTGGCTAATCAATTACAAAGAAGTCAATAAGCATTCAAAAATTTTCAATAAAGATTCTTAAATATCAGTTATATGGAACATACCCCACCCCCCACACCTAATCCATACATTGTCCCCAGTGCAATCATATAAAATAAAAGAAGCTAAAATAGAAAAGAGAAGAGGAAAGAAAGCTTCTCTGTAAGTTGACCGCCCAAGTCAGGGGTTGGTAGGTAAGGAAGTTGGAATCCTTTGTGTGCCCAATATGTTGTAAAATTTTTCTCCATTTGGTACATTTGGCGTTCAAGTCGAGCTAGACGAGCATCCAAGTTGGCCCGAGGAGGATGGCTACTACTTGGCATAAGTGAGACAACCCGACTGTTTGTGGTTGGACGTGGGTTGGAAGTGACAGGTGGACCTGGATAAGTAAAGGATAACCACCCATAACTCATTTCAACAATGCCCATTTTTTTCGAGATTGATTTTGAGTTGTAGGACCATGGTTCGGTTGGTAATGGAAGGAATGGAGGGACTCGGTGTCGCAGCTGTGGTACCCGATGGAGCTTGTATGTTAACCAATGTAGGGATGGGTGAAGCTAACCAACGTGAGTCGTTCTTCTTGCGTGGTATGGTCCCAAGCTCTGAAATTTTACAGACCTGAAATCACAAAAATAAGAGCACAAAGTCAACGAAAATTTACACTAGTGGATGGTGTCAGTTACGGTGGTAAGGATGGTAAAATTTTGGGGGGTTTTAGTTGGAATGGTATGGGTGTTGGTTGACGTGTGGTAGGGGAAGAAGAACGAACGTGTAAGGATGAAATTGTAGTGGGTGAGTGAGATTTTTTGTATGTCAATAATTAAACTAGAATTGAAAATATTGACATGTGAAAATACAAAACGGAATGGAATAAAATTGACAACTAAAAAAATTAAAAAAGAGAAGTATTGGAAAACAAAAATAAAATTGAACATGAAAATTTTGGGCTGCCCCTAAATGCACTTCTTTTAAGTCGTTAGCTGGACGTGTTCATCGACTTACCTGATCAGAGATAGATTGGGGCTGCCAGCTCCATCTCTTCCACATTTTTGACTAGAGAATTCTCATAGTATGGTTTCAAGTGATGTCCATTAACCTTAAACAGCTTGGAAGTGTCTAAACTTAGAATTTCTACTGCACCATGAGAAAATACGTTAGTAACAATAAATGGTCCGAGCCAGCGAGATCGTAATTTTCCTATAAATAACTTAAGCTTTGAATGATAAAGAAGAATTTTTTGTCCTACTGAAAATTGCTTCCTTAAAATCATTTTATCATGAAAAGCTTTAGTTTTTTCCTTATAAATTTTGGCATTTTCATCAGCCTCATTACGGATCTCTTCTAACTTTTACAATTGCAACTTCCTATTGTTACCAGCCTCTACCAAGTCCATGTTTAACTGCTTCACAGCCCAGTAAGCTCTATGTTTTCTTTCCACAGGCAAATGATAAGATTTACCAAAAACTAACTTATACGGCGACATGCGTATTGGAGTTTTGTAAGCAATCCGATATGCCCACAAGGCATCATCCAACTATAAGCTCCAATATTTTCCATTCGAATTCACCACTTTTTCCAAATTTGATTTAATTTTCTGGTTTGAGAGTTCAACCTGCCCACTCGTCTGCAGATGATATGCAGTCGAAATACAATGTGAAACACCATGTTTCTTCATCAATGTTCCAACAATTTTATTGCAAAAATGAGTTCCTCTGTTGCTAATCATAGCTTAAGGTATTGCATACTTGACAAAAATGTTAGATTTGACAAAATTGACTACAACCTTAGCATCATCCGTATAAGTAGTTTTCGCTTCTATCCACTTCGACACATAATCCACGACTAAAATGATATAAGTCTTATCAAAAGATTAAGGAAAAAGGGCCCATAAAGTAAATTCCCTATATATCAAAAATTTCACATACCAAGATATTTATAAGTGGCATTTGATCTCTTCGTCCCAGACTACCTATTCTTTGGCAACGATTACAAGACTTGCAGAACATTTAAGTGTCATAAAATAATTTCGGCCAAAATAAACCACATTCGAGAATTTTACAAGCTGTTCTTTTGAAGCCAAAGTGTCCCTCACACACAGATGAATGAGAAAATTTTAATATGGAAGGAATTTCATCATCTGCAACACACCTTCTAATAATTTGATCAACAAAATATTTCCAAAGATGAGGCTCATCTTATATGTAATATTTGGCCTCTCATCTAATTTTATCCTTTTCAGCTTTAGATAAATCACTAGGTAAGGACTTAACCACCAAAAATTTACTATGCCAACATACCATAGAATTATCTGTTGGATTGCAAAGAGACTTCCATCTAGAAATTCATTTTGGAAAACATCATATGTATTGGTTGGAGTGATTTGGTTGAGATGATCGACCACCAAATTTTTAGCTCCCTTCTTGTCGCGTATTTCCAACTCAAATTCTTGTAGGAGTAAGATCTACTGAATTAACCTTGGTTTTGACTTTTTCTTAGTCACCAAATATTTCAGAGCTGCATGGTCTGAATAAATGATCATTCGTGTACCCTATAAGTAAGAACGAAATTTTTCCAACCCAAAAACTACAGTCAAGAATTCTTTCTCTGTCATGGAATAATTCTTCTAAGCATTGTTAAGTGTCATGAAGGCATAGTAAATGGCATGAGGTGCTTTGTCCACTTTTTGTCCCAAAATTACTCCAACTGTATAATCCGATGCATCGCACATTAATTCGAAGGGAATGCCCCACTTCGGTGGTCGAATTATTGGGGCTGTAGTGAGTTGTTCCTTTAATTCATCAAAAGCAATTTTGCATGGCTCATCAAAATCAATTTTCACATCTTTTTGGAGTATTCTACATATGGGTTGAGCAATTTTTGAAAAATCTTTAATAAATCGCCAATAGAATCCTACATTACCAAGAAAAGAGCGAACTTCTTGCACAGTTGCGAGGTAAGGTAAAGATCTTATAACATCTATCTTAGCCTTATCAATCTCAATTCCCTTAGAAGAGACTGTATGACCCAAAATTATGCCTTGATCAACCATAAAATGACATTTTTCATAATTTAAAACCAAATTAGGCTCAATGTAACGTTTAAGCACTTTCTTAAGGTTGATATTGTATGTTTCAAAAGATTCTTCATAAACTATAAAGTCGTCAATGAAATCTTCCATACAATCTTCCACAAGATTAAAGAAAATACTTACCATACACCTTTGAAATGTCGTTGGTGCATTACACAACCTAAATGACATTCTTTGATAAGCAAAGGTGCTGAATGGACATGTGAAATTTGTTTTCTCCTAGTCCTTTGGCGCAACCAAAATTTGATGATAACCTGAATAACCATCTAGACAATAATAGTGATATTTACCTACAAGTCTTTCAAGCATTTGATCAATAAATGGAAGCAGAAAATGATCTTTTCTAGTAACCAAATTTAGCTTCCTATAATCTATGCAAACTATCCACCCGTTTTGAACACGAGTGCGTATCAACTCACCATCACTATTTTCTGTTACAATTACCTCAATTTTCTTTGGAACTACCTAGATCGAACTTACCCAATTGCTATCCGAAATGGGATAAATAATCTCAGTATCAAGAAGCTTCAAGATTTCCTTTTTCACCACCTCCATCATAGGTGGATTTAAACGATGTTGGGGTTGCCTTACCTCCTTGGTTTCATCTTTAATCAAAATTCAGTGCATACAAATGGTGGGACTAATGCCTTTTAAATCAGATACTGTCCACCCAATAGTTTGTTTTTGTTGTCTTAGCACTTGAATAAGTTGTTCTTCTTACAAAGGAGTGAGTTTATTTGAGATAATAACAGATAAAGTACCTTGCTCACCTAAAAATATGTATTTTAGATGGTTAGGCAAAATTTTCAGCTCCAATGTGGGCAGTTGAATCAACGAAGGCAATAATTTTGAATTGTTTTGGGACAACTCCACATAAGGTAATTGGTGCACCATTTTCTTGGTTTTCTCCAAATTGAGAAACATGGCTTCAAGTTCGCTATTGGGCATCAACATCTCTGTAAGTAATTGGCACTGCAATGCATCTCCAATTTCAAGAATTTTCTCAAGTTCATCTCTTCCAATTTGAGAAAGAATTTTTCTGCACCCAAGTGTCAATAAAATCCATAGAAATAACGAAGAGTTCATCATCTGAAAATTTCATGGCATTGTATTTATTAAATTTAATTAATTCACCATTAAATTCCATTATCAACGATCCATCATGAACATCATTTTTTGTTCTAGTGATTTTCAAGAACGGTCTTCCAAATAAAATTGGAGTTGAACAGGATACATCCTTACTACTTATATGCAAAATGTAAAAATCAACTGGAAAAAGCATTTCACCTACCAAATTATACACGCCCTTTGGATAAGCATTCGAACTATCCGTTAATTGAATCAGTACATTAGTCTCTTTGAGAGGTCCCATGTTTAAGGACTTGTAAACATCATAAGGCATATTGATGCACCCAAATCTAACATAACTTTTTCAATTCTTAAATCACCAATTTTACGGGAAATAGTGAACATACCTGGGTTATGACATTTTTGGTGGTAGCTTTTTTTTCTTGAAATATTGCAAATACGTTCTTTCCCAATTGTACTTTCTCATCAAATTTCAATCTATGTTTCGAAGTGCAGAGCTCCTTTTAAAAATTTAGCTTAATGAGGAATTTGCTTAATGGCATCAAGTAAAGGAATGTTTACATGGACTTTTCTAAAAGTCTCCAATATCTCTTTCTCTTGCTCCTCTTTCTTTGCTTTGGTGAATTGACAAGAATAAGGGGGCGACACAACAAATTTCTACAAATCTGAATTTGTTTTTTCTCCTTTTTTCTTTTATGGTTGGTTGGGTACTTCCTTTCTTGCTTCTTCTTTAATTTCCCTCTTGGAGATTTTTGGAGAAGGTTCCTTCAATTTTTTACCACTCCGCAACATGACAGCTTTGGCACTTTGCTTGGGATTAATTTCTGTTTGAGCAGGAAATTTTTAAGAATTTTGTGCCTTTAATCGATTAATGGTTGTTGCCATTTGGATCAATTGATTTTCAAGATTTTGAATACTAGCTCGAGTATCTTGCTGAAATGTCATGGTATTAGTGGCCAAAGATTTAACTATATCTTCTAAAGAGGACTTACCTTCTGAATTGGGTGTCATTTGTTGATGATGTCTAGGAACATAGGGTTGTCTATATTGATAGAAATTTGAAGTAACTTGTTGTCCTTGAGAGTTCTCATTATACAAATTTGGATGGTCACGCCAACTCGGATTATAGGTGTTCGAGAATGGACCATATTTCCTTTCAGTTTGCCCAGCAAATCCTCCCTTGACATTGACTTATTATGCATTTTCCTCTTGCAAAATCATGCATGCATCAGTAGAGTGTCCCAACATTAATAAACATATTCCACACGCCTTTGCTTCTTCTTTCTTTATGACCGTGAGTTCTCGCATCAAAGATATAAAATTGTCTAATCTCTTCTCCAACGTTGACACATTCTCCTCATTCATTTGTTTTGAACTATGGCCAGAACGTATCCCAAATTGTTGTGTATTGGAAGCCATGTTTGCTATTAAATCTCTTACGGCTGTCGGTGTTTTGTCAACCAAAGCTCCACCACTTGCAACTTCGATCATAACCCTGTCTGTCAACAAAAGACCTTCATAAAAGTATTGAATCAATAGTTGATTGTTTATTTGGTGATGGGGGCAGCTCGCACACAACTTCTTAAATCTTTCCAAATATTCATATAGTGTCTCACTCGTGTGTTGTCGGATGTCACAAATTTCTTTTCTAATATTGGCAGCTTTTGACAATGGAAAATATTTTTCAAAGAATAGTCTCTTCATTTCAGCTCATGTCTGCACATTTTCACTAGCGTAATAATATAAACAATCTTGAGCATCATCTTTGAGACAAAATGGGAAGGCTCTAAATTTTATTTGCTCCTCAGCCACATTCGTAGGCTTCATGCCCATACAAACCATATCAAATTCCTTCAAATGCTTATAGGGATCCTCTCTCGATAGACCTAAAAAAATTGGCAATAAATGAATCAACCCCGACTTCATTTCAAAGGTATTGTTATCCTCCAAATTTGGAAAATTGATACAATGAGGTTGTTGAGCGTTCGTAAGGGCAGCTAATTAACGAATGGTACAATTTGCAGTCATCTTTTCTTTCTTCTGCACTTGTTATCTCTATTTTGTCTGCTTCCATAACTTCTTGGTTTTCTTTTCTATCTCTGAATTGAATAGCAACTATATTGTTTTGTCTACTCGTGTAACATACATATACCGTCAAGAGTTCCCTAGCAATGACGCCAAAATTTGGTAATGTTGTCGCATGCAACCAAATTAATATCAACTCTAATAATAATGTATATAGTTAGTAAAGAGTTGAGATCGTTCCCACGAGGAATCTATTGGTAAGTGTTTCATGAGTTAAAACTAAAACAAATTGGGGGGGTTAAATAACGTGATTCTAAGGAATTAAAATTGAAAAAAAAATTAGAAATAAACAGAAATAATCAAATCTAGAAAATTAATGAATAAACCTTAGTTTCAAGTTACCTACGTTATCAAACTAGTATGGATCATTGATACAAATTTAAATTAAATCCATTAACAAATACTCATTGAATGGTGTTCTCTCTTGGGATTAAATGAATAGAAACGTGTATTCTAATCACTCTTATTAACCAACAACTTAGATACGATCTTAAGTTTAATTAATTAATAGTTTTAAGAACTAAAAGAATCAATAAGCACAACAATACGCATACGATATGTATTTAATCTAGATAAATATCTTTATTAGAATTTCCAATCCCTAACGTAAAAGATGGTAATCATATTTGCCACTTTTGATTAGCAAAATTGAACGTCAAATCCTACTAATCTGGCTGTAAATTAAATCAATCAATTTTTAGTTGCGCACCCTAAAGATCAATCAATTCAATCAAGAAAAGTAATGCAAAAGACACTTAATATTAGTCAATGAAATAAACTTTATTAAGAAAATTTCACACATACTAGATGATAACGTTGGTTTCCTTCAAACAAGAAGAAGGATTTAGCTACTCATAATAGTGACAAATCTTGATAGAAGAATAGCAGAATGTCTGGTCTCCATATCTAACTTTTTTTTTCCATAAAAACAAAAATAAACTCTTTAAAAGAAAACAAGAACGTGAACGATAAGAGGTCAGAGAGGTGGTCGTCCTCCCTTTTTAAAATTATTTGATAAGATACACTTTTTCACAAAATCAGGTAGCAGATCTCACATAAGGAAAACAACTTAATTCTCAAAATAATTAGAATCCTAAGTCTATCGAACCTCCTTTCAAATCAAACTTTGGTGATAAACTTTTCTCTTGTACGTGCCCACATTTAGTCAAAACTTTTCTTTCGGTTGGAAATTCAAATTGTCTTTGCTTTTTTTTTTTTTTGCATCTTTTTGATTCAAATTCAACTCTCATCTGTTAAGAAATAAGCTTGCTAATTTTAAATGAAAACTTCAACAAATTAAAAAGATTTATATGAAAATTTAGTTCAAAAATAATAAATTATCAATAGTATATATAGAAACCTTATCAAATGCCAAGTACTCGGAATCTAAACATATGGAGACCCAGCAGCAAGCCCGCTTATTTACTGTGTCGACAGAGATCGACAAGTGGTGATCCATGCAAGTGCAGGAATTTCCAACTCCCGATGTCTAAGCTGCTCCGTGTTCTAAGTTCTAACACTCCCACGTATGAATTTAAGATACTAAAGTAGTCATTGCTTAACTTCCAAGTTTGTGCTTGGGATCCTCACGGTGTTCTTATCCTTCTTAATTGCCCCATCAGCTTTTGTACGGACAAATATCAGCCATTTTGTTCATGACAGAACACATAGCTTTGCTGTGGACACGTTAGGTCAGGTTCTTCTTCCCAAGTGTCAGCTAAAAGCCAAGTAAGAGACACGTTCCCTTTCTTCCATTTCAGCCATTTTATCTTTCCTTCCTCTACAAATACCAAACCCTACGAGCTTATCATATCATAAAACCAGTAATGAGTGGCTTTGGAGGGAAAAAACAGATCAAAAAGCCTGCACAGGGTAGGTCCAGGAAAGGTTGCATGCGAGGCAAGGGTGGTCCTGATAATGTTCTCTGCACTTACAAAGGTGTTCGTCAGCGAACTTGGGGTAAATGGGTCGCCGAGATCAGAGAACCAAACCGAGGGGCTCGTCACTGGCTTGGCACTTTCGAGACCTCCCACGAAGCTGCTATGACCTATGACTCTGCTGCTCGTAAGCTCTACGGTTCCGAAGCAAAACTCAACTTGCCTGAGTTGTACCCAACCGACCAGTTCTCATCTGCAGATTCACAAACGGGAAACCAAGCTCAAGCACTTCACGATGATCCCAGTTTTGCACGTCCCACAGTATCGAGTGCGATAATCGGAGGTCATCAAGAAAGAGTAGTGTATATTCCCAGCGAAAACGTTGAATCCAATGGTGAGGTGGTGGACAATGGGAACAAACCAGAGGTTCTTGGCGGGTTTTGGTCGAACTTGAACGTTGAGTTGCCACTGTTCGACGATTCAATCTGGACAGAAGCAGCAATGTCGATAGATTTTCCAGTGGCCACAGACCCTGGAATTTTTGCCAGCAAGTTGATTGACGGAACTTGCTGGGAAGCGTTGCAGACTCCGACACAGAGAAGAAAAACCTCTGATTATCTCTGATAGAACACGATATGTTCTGTTTCTTTGTAGATGTTTATAAAGCTTGTAATAATTTACAGCAACAACGTTATAAAATCAGTACCTTTTTATTCAATTTTTACATAAAGATGTTGTTTTAAATTAAGTTATTAAAATTTTGAAGTCCTAATTAAAAACTTCAAAAATACACGTTGGATGATAGTCTACATAACTTCTGCAAATTTACATGTTCCGATCACTTGTCAGAAAGTGGCAGTATCACCAGAATCCGATGCAAATTCTTCCAGGAAATTCCAATGCCTGTTGAGTAACCATACAGAATCAGCTTCTACAGCATACCCATCTTGATTACGATTCCAACTGAAATAAGCATGAGTCCTATTCTTTATGTCCAGAAAACCATGGCCGAAGCTAGCTTCACGATATGCTGAGTAGCTTGGTTGAGGCTGTGTCATTCTGCAAGATAAGAGAAACCATGGTATAAATTTGAAGCATTTGATCAGTAAGGAAGGTTAATCACAATATCGTAAACAATACGTACTCAGTGACCAATCCTTCAAGATTTCCTCCATCTCCAATGGTTATATAGACAGGGGCATGTTTATCCCTTATGGGAGTACACAATCCATTTACAATGTTGTATGCTATATTTGAGATGCGTTCCTGATATGAAACAACATTTAATGGTGTCCGCTCAGAATTGGTTTCTGGGAAATTAATGATGTCGGAAACGAAATCCGCACTTACCGATCGTTCATAGGCATGGACATGGCCGGAAAAGACAACATCAACTTTGTTTTCCACAAACCATTTCTCATACATCACTCTCATGGTTTCCCCTTCCATATAATGATGTACGTAACTGCTATATAATGGACAATGCATAAGAACAATAAGCCAAGGTGTCTCTGTCCTGTTCACCTTAAGCAGCTCCTTTTCTAGCCATTTATATTGAGGAGTGTATTTCCCTGCAAAGAAAAGTCCCCATGCACATATGCTTCCAATCATTTTTCAAGCTGATCTTGTACAGTCAAAGAGGTCAATGACCATCCAGTGCAGACTTTGTTCTCTCAACTTTTTTGATCAGAAACCATATACTAAGAGCATACAAGCACCTTGCAGAGATCAAAGTTAAAACTCTTACCAAAACCAGAGTAACTAGACATGACAATGATGTATGCTGAAGCTCTCTTGATTGAGTACCACAATGGAGATGTACTATCAGCTGCCTGGTATGGGACGTGGTAACGATGTATATAAGGTTTAAATGGTATAGGTTCACCCTGTAACAGCATGAACAGATTCGATCATTTTAGAAATACTAATCATGGTCAAAGCTCCCCTGAAACATGAACTTTAACCAGGCAAGAGTAGAAAATAAAATGGCACTGAAAAACTGAGGTGGGATATGAAGATGGTACAAGATCAGGAGCAAAATCAATTTCATGATTCCCGGCGGTCCAAATCCAAGGTTGATAAGCAGCATTTCTCTCTATGAACCTTCCCCATGTATCCCACCTTCTGTTATCATGATATGGATAGTCATCAGCATAAGAAAGATCCCCAACAAACAACAATGTCTGTCCCTTCACCGGACTTGACTCGTAGTGCGTAAGCGTCCTGTTGGAATCATGGGTTTGTCCCAAATCCCCTGATCAAAATCCTAAATAGAGTGAGATGAAGATAACATGCCGCAATCAAACAACAACAATAACAATGCAAACTACCTATAAGGCCAAAAGTGTAAGGGACATCTGGGCCAGGTTTAGGAGGAGTTACAAACCAAAATCGACGAGTAGTGTTTCCAATCCCAACCTCGTAGTAATACTTGGTATCAAACTGCATTCAGGACTCAATCAAGTGACAAAACAAGATCTCTTTATGCACAGATTCACAAGGACCAGAGACAGAGACTGCTAATGAAGAGAAATTACTGACAAGTAGTACACAACGCATACCTCAAAATCTGTAATTGTGCAGTGATGAATGTAACCAGAAGTGTAATTGAAATACTTATACTTTGTAAGGATACCTTCTGCCCGATTCTTGACCTCACTGTTCTCAACCCAGTAAAGCACTGAATTGGAACCAGGTTCATCTGGGGTCACCCAAGAGACAATCACCCCTTTTCCCTCGTGATCTCCTTGTGTTATATGCACCTTAAATATTTTCAGTTATAAATTAGATAAACCAAGTACAGTCATCTCAATCCAACAAGACAACTCTTTCTTCCCAAACTGACAAAATGTCAAACAGTTTAACGACATTACCAGCTAACTATCAATCAACTAGTGCTCTTCTCACAAAAACGGAGATATTGATCTTAAACAGAAAACGCACCTGTTGAGGAGCATTATAACCGGGAGGCACCCTAAACACATCACTGTCCAGTGGCATATCCCGGGACAAGTCATCGTTCCTGACATAGCTGCTTGTTCTTCCACCATTAGAGGCTTCCAAAACACTCAGTATCAAACCCAAAACAAGAGCAATATTAAGATCAAAGCCCCTCGTCGCCATTCCCTTAAAAATGAAAATTCATGTAGTTGCTGGAGAGTCTAGACTCGTTTCAGTAGAAAAGTTGAAGCCTTTTTTTTATGAATCTTTGCTTGGGCACCGCGGAATATTCATCGCTTTATTCGAATCTTAAAGATTTTTATACTTCCAAACTTAATTTGTTTCTGACATTGATTGTTGATCTTTGAGCTTGTTGTTTCTGACATTGACTGTCAAGCAAACGGGATTTGAAAATTTTCAATTGAACCCAACCCCAATTTCAAATGCTAACTTTGGACATGGGCTCAGGCCGGCCGCAGCAATCCCTAGTCTCAGTTCATGCCCATTTGGATTTAGATAAAGAAAAGTATGTGAACACTTGTACCTATTACGTTGGTATTGTGAAGGAAATTGCAGCCCAATTTGAGTTACTGCTATTGGGTTAAGCCCTTAACGTCCGGGGGCTCAGGATCGAGTCCAGCTTA
This sequence comes from Erythroxylum citrifolium, assembly GCA_026284465.1. Taxonomy (NCBI): domain Eukaryota; kingdom Viridiplantae; phylum Streptophyta; class Magnoliopsida; order Malpighiales; family Erythroxylaceae; genus Erythroxylum; species Erythroxylum citrifolium. Next base: position 2,136,949 of record JANKOE010000006.1, on the reverse strand, counting down.
AGTTTACGTTGGCGAATGGCAGAACATGGAGGGAACGTAGGAATCTTCGCAAACAGATCCTGCCTGGAAAACGTTGTTCGGACTCTCAAACCAGACAAACTTGTCTACCAAAGACAGTCAACCTTTTGTACACAAAACTCGGGCGGCAGTTTGAACGGTACGGGCATTGTCGCATCCCATGGATCAATCAAAAACAATAGCAGTGTAAAAGAAATATATTTTATTTTTGTACTTTAAAAAAAATTAAAATAATTTTGATATTTTTAGAAAGATACTTTTAATTTTTGATTAAAAATAACTGACAAAACACACTATTATAAATATTATACATAAATTAATCAAATGTTATTGATATAATAACCTAATTAAATTTTTAATCTCAGATTAAACTTAATTTAAATCAATAATTTAAGATATTATGCTTAATTAGTTAATCTTAAATTTAATAATTAAGTTGAATTATTATGTAATTAATATATAATTGGTCCATATTTAATGTTTATATCACTTATTTAAAAAATAAAAATTACAAAAAAACTAAAAGCTTTAAAAATTAAAACTTTTTTAAATTTTCTTAAATTACATAATAATAGATTAGCCAACCAATACTTCAATCATCTTTGAACCTTTACAGCTAATCCAATACCATTTCACATATTCTTACTGGAGCCGGCAGTGGCCACTTATAAGGGATTAACGTACACTTCTTCCATAGCCAATTAAGCATTAAAGGGACCTAGCATAAACGAGTTGACCTCAGTTACAAGAGAAGCGGTCTTGTTCTTGTATATGTCATTAACACAATTTGAGAGCTTCTGCTTCTGAAACAGATTGGAACCTGTAAACTACTGACAATGGAGAGTTTCATCGAACCTGCAGAAGATCCATCGACAGAGAGTTCCATTGTTCAACCACCACCTGGAAAATTCTTGGAACAGAACGAGCAGGTACAACCTTAATTACAGGAACAATGTCTCTTTTGAAGTTTTGTTTATTTAACGTACGTGTAATGAAAAACATCATGCAGGAAGAAAGATTGTCAAACCATTTGGTTACAAATGGTACCGTTGATTTTCGAGGCAGAATAGCTGATAAGCGGTCTACAGGAGGATGGAGAGCCTCTCCGTTCATTATAGGTATTTGAAACGAACAATCTCTTCAATTCTCCGTAATACCGTTATTATAAATAATTAAAAATCCGACATTCAATCGATTCAACTGATTCAATTGCAAAAAATTTTGAACTGTCTAATTTTTTGGTCGATTTTTAATTTTTCGGTTTGATTTACTTTTATAGCTTTTATTTTTAAAAACCCATCAATACTAAAATAAATCAATTAATTTTCATTTAATAATATCATTTTTAAATTAAATTTAAATTCTTCGATAAATAAGGTTAATATCTTTTAATCTTATTTTAAATTCATTAATTTTATTCAATCTTTATCCGATTTTATAGTAATTTTAATACTAGTTGAACTTTTAAATCTTAAATTTCTTGTTTTACCGGTTTAATTTTCGGTCTTTAAAACATTAGTTACTATGACATAAGTTTATATTTTTTCATCTATTTTTATTGAAATCGTGGTTATTAAAATTGAGAGTTGAGAGTTGAGAGGCTTTTGATTAATGAATGGGATGCAGTGAATGAGGTGGCAGAGAGGTTGGCATTTTTTGCCATAGCAGTGAACATGGTGAGCTATTTGGTGGTTGAAATGCATCAAGCAATTCCAGATGCTGCTACTCATGTAACTGATTGGATTGGAGCTGCATATGTTCTTACACTGTTTGGAGCATTCCTCGCTGATGCTTATCTTGGACGATTCAAAACCATCATCATCTTCTCTTGCATTTATGCTGTGGTAAGATTCAGAAAACCCTATATCTTTAGAGTTGGCATTTGGCAATGTACCTAATATGATTATTTTAAAAGGTCAAGGATGACTGAAATATGATTAATTCAGATTGAAGTTAATAAGTCAAGTTTAAGGGGAGGTTAATAAGTCATCATCTTCCATACCCATTACTCCTTGAATAATTTCTTCGTCCGTAGGCGGTTCTATTAAAGTTTCATTTTCACTAGGATAATTCAGAATCTGCTCTACATTTATGGCATTTCTATAATGTAAATTAGAAATAACTTCCTCTAATCTTTAAATGCTTTCAACATCACCAATTTCCGCTTCTAAAAGCATATGCTCCTCGAATCGAATTTTGCAATGTCGAAAACAATTTGCAATAGTTGTGGCCTTCATATCAATATTCCAAGCAGCATTAATAAAATAGATAACATCCAGGACATTAATTTTTTCAGGATTTATTGCTCCCATCTCATAGCCTTTCAAGATGCTAGAATAAAAACGACGTCGATAATAAATCTTAAGTGATCGAATAATTTTAGCATCATATGGTTGAATTTTTGATGATGTATTTGGAGGAAAAAAGAACAATCTAACATTTCTCAAGCATTTAATAACCTTGGGATGGGCTGGGGCAATTGTCTACTAGAAGAGCACTTTTCTACCTGTCATTCTATCATCAAACCAACGAGCAAATTTTTGAAAGAGTAATCTAATCATCCATGCTTTCTTGTTGGCTCGATAATGAAAATTAAGATTGTCAATATTCACATTTTTAAAGCATCTAGGATTAGCATACTTACTAATAATTCAAAGAGGTACTTTATCTGAACCATCCCCATTGCAATAAACAACAATAGTAAGTTTTTCCTTGTCCTTTTTTCGTCCTTCTAATTGCTTTGTAGATAGTGAATGATTTGCTTGCAAACGATAAATTAAGCCTATTTCATCCATATTATAGATATCCCTCCAATGAAATTTGTCCAATTTAGGTCGAATTTCAAGTACAGCTTCTTCAATATTCTCCATGACAACTGAACCGCTTTCACCAAACCTTCTATAAGACTTAA
>JANKOE010000006.1:2070925-2090910 GCA_026284465.1 Erythroxylum citrifolium | reverse complement strand
ATGCCTTACAATCAATCAGTTACTTGTAGTTTAATGATATAATTATTGAAAGACATTCTTGATTTTATACATATTTAGATTTATATGATAAAATTCGTGAGATCAATCTATATTACAATATGTATATGAGATAAATATACATTTTTATAAAATTATAATGAGATTATAATTATAAGATTCATATTACATATATATATTATTCATAAATTATTCCTATTCTATGTTCTATTGAGACTGAACGTTAATAATTCATAAAAGGCTGGTGCACCTTATGTTTATTCCTTATGAAAAAAATAGTCGATTTTATAGACTAAAGCATAGAGATACTTAAATAAACGCGTGACTGCTTGTTAAAGAACAAGTTCACTAAACTGACTCCATATGAGAATTCTATTTAGAACATTACTTGTATATCTATAGAAATTTTCGTTGTGATGATTCAGTAAGTGATCTTTTAATTTGAGATGCTAAAGTTCTCATATAAGAATTGTTATATTTTAATACTACTTATAACTAAGTCAAGGGTGGCTCAATTGGTTGTCATTGAATATAACATAAATTATATAGAGATAGTTGGGTGATCAATATATGATTTATCTCGTTAAAGTAATCAGAGAAAATGTTCCATTGTTTTCAATTATTATTGAATCAAAAAATCCTTGGCTAAAGGGAAGTTACAATTTGAAAATATTTTTAAAAATCATTAATTGAATCAATTGCTAATGATGAATAATCAATATGATTGGACTCAAAATAGAGTATACATTAATTCTATGTTTTATATCTAATTAGAACATTGTACGATGAAATGATTAAATTATATTAAAAATCATGCACAAAAAGGTTAGTTAAAACTACTTTGACATTGCTAAATATTTGGATGATCATGATGTATTTCTAGATGCGAATATTGATTTATGGATATAAATTGTTTAATTAGAAAATTAAAGATAAATTAAAAGAGTTCAATTTATCTAATCCTAAATATAATTTAGGGTTATAACTTATATCCATTACCGATATATTTGGAAACCTAATGGGTCAAACATAAAGAACGAGTTGGAGAGAGAAAAGATATGTTAATCAAGTTAGACTTGATTGTAAAGTTTGAAAAACTTTACGATTAAATATGAGATATTTAATAAATAAGGATCAATATGAGATATTGGAATTTAATTGTAATTATAATTAAATTTTAATTGAAATTAAAATTTAATTTCAATTAAATTACTAAAATGCTCAAAGCCTATTATAGATATGCTTAGACTCCAAGGAAGTTAATACTCTTTGCCTAACTCTTTCTGCAATAATCATTGAGTTCTCTTAACACATTCTAAATACCATTAGAGATTGAAAACTTGTGTAACTATAATGATTGAGATGAGCCAATATCGAAATTGGTTCAACAGAAATGAAAAGAAAAATATCAAACTTTAGAATAAGTTACGAATTATGATTCTTTCTTTGTTATGATTTATGTGTTAATCATTTTATAGAATTTAAGTGTTCTTAGCTTTTGAAAAATCATACAAAATGGTTTCAATATTATCCACTACATATAGGATCGATCCCACCCTGATTTTTGTACACTGTTAACATAGCAAAATTAAATCTTATAATTTGGTTAAAATTGCTTGATTGTTATTGATTTGATAAAATTAATGGTTAAACTTTATTAATGCAAAAGTTGCATGATACATGAATTTCTCTAATATTGATTATGTTTGTTTTGGTTTTCTAAAAATTGGCTCTCTTTTTGTTTTGCATTTTCTAGAAATATTAAATCATATGTATCCTTACTGTATGCTTAATTGTTTCAAATTATTATTAATAATAAATATTATTTGCAATTGGAATATAATTAACAATTGATAATTTAAAAGTCTTTTGTATGATAGTAGACTAAACGGAAGTGCATTAACTCAAATTACTTGTTCATAGAAAAAATGATAACCTCAAGTCCAATTTAGCAAGGGCTCTCAGGCCATAGTCCACAAAGGCAACATTGTTCCTTTTAATTAAGCTGTTCTTAAGGTCATTATTGGTTAGTTTACATTCATCTTATCATTTAGTATAGTTGCCAAGCATGAACAAATAAAAGCAACATTTTTCCTTTTAATTAAGCTAGTTTACATTCATCTAGCATTTAGTATAGTTGCTAAGTATGACAAAAATGCTAAAATAAGATGTAAAAAATTAATATTAATTATTACCATTGTAATTCCAAAGTTTGTATGATAAATCGATACATAAAAAAAATTTGTTAAGTCGAATTGAATTAATTATTATTTTTACTTTAGTTTGTAGATTAACTAATTTGATGAAATTGTTTTGATTTTTTTTACTTTTAGTTATTAATATTTTGAACCTTTGGAGATCATATATGTAATTAAATATGAAACATTATGGTACGTGGTTTAGCCGGATTCTGCTGAGGTTGAACGTCGTTGTTTTGGTCCATGGTCTGCATGATTCTGGTTGTGAGATACCTGCAAAATAGATAATGGCGAGCCGGGGGTTGATTCCCGGGAGGCCCCTCCGACGCTCAAGTCAGTTTCTTTGTGTAGGTTTAGGTAGCTAATAGCAGAGGAAAATAGGGTTGAAATCTCATACCTGAATTATGGTAGAATACTACCTTATATATGTCGTGGATGCCAGGTTTACGTAGATTTTTGAGTTTGCATGGGAGTCTAACTCCCGATGAGTCGAACGGGCCGTGGACGTTGGGTTGTCGATATCCGGGCCTAGGGCTGGGTTGTCGATATCCGGGCCTAGGGCCTAGGGCTGGGCCTAGGGCTGTCGATATCGGAAGCCATTTTGGAGAGCGCGTCTGCCCGAGTGTTTTGCATCCTCTCTATCCTGTTGACCGAATACTCTTCAAAGTTGCTTAACTCTTGTTTTATCAACTCCAAGTACTTGATTATGTTGTCCCCTTTAGCTTCATACTGTCCCATGACTTGGCCGACCACTACTTGGCTATCACTATACACCCTTAAGTGCTTCACCTCCATCTCTCTTGCCAACTGAAGCCCGACTATTAAGGCCTCATACTCTGCCTCGTTGTTGGATGCTTTAAACTCTAAACGGATAGCATACTCCACCTTTTCTTCCTGGTTTGGACTGACCAATACCATCCCCGCTCCGCAGCCCTCGCTGTTAGATGATCTATCCACAAATAGGCTCCAGGTAGGGCGTTGTTCATCCTGCGAGTTAGGTTGACTCATTTCTGCGACGAAATCCATCAATGCTTGAGCTTTGATTGTCGTTCGCGGCTTGTAGCGTATGTCGAACTCTCCCAGCTCTACCGCCCATTTTAACAACTGTCCCGAGGTTTCAGGTTTCTGTAAACATTGCTTAAGGGGTCGTTTGGTCCATACCTCAATTGTATGACTTTGGAAATAGGCCTGAGTTTTCGCGCCGCAGTTATCAGCAAAAAAGCCAGTTTCCCAATTGGCATATATCGCATTTCTGGCCTGTTGAGCACCTTACTGGCATAATAGACTAGAAATTGCTCGTTACCCTCCGATTGAACGAGAACTGCACTGATCGCCCCTTCTGTGACTGCCAAATAAATGATCAAGCTTTCGCCCTCAACAGGGCTCTGCAAGATGGGTGGACTAATCAGATATTGCTTCAAGTGTTGAAATGCTCTTTCACACTCGTCCGGTCATTGGAACTGGGTCACATTCGCCTTCCTCAAAATTTTGAAAAATGGGAGACACTTGTCCCCCATTCTAGAGACAAATCTACTCAGAGAAACTATCCGCCCGGTCAATATTTAGACTTCTTTCAAACACCGCAGCGAAGACATTTGGATGATGGCTTCGATCTTCTCTGGGTTCGCTTCGATTCCCCGTTGAGTAATCATGAATCCAAAAAATTTGCCGGATGCCACTCCAAAAATGCATTTTTTCGGGTTCAGCCTGATCTTGCTGAGGTTGAACGTCGTTGTTTGGATCCATGTTCTGCACGACTCCGACTGTAGAATACCTGCAAAACAGATAACGGTGGGTCAGGAATTGATTCCCGGGAGGCCCCTCCGATGCTCAAGTCAGTCTTTTGTGTAGGTTTCTGGCTACTGAAAGTAGAGAAAAATAGGGTTGTAATCTCATACCTGAATCATGGTATAATAGTACCTTATATATGCCGTGGATGCTAGGTTTACGTAGATCTTTGTGTTTGCATGAGAGTCTAACCCCTGATGGGCCGAACGGGCCGTAGACATATGAAGATGGGCCTGGGCCTGGTAAGGCCGGTTCAGCTGACCCAACCAATCACATTCTATCATAAACAGTAAAAATGAAAAACTTCTGATTCGGATAGTTTAGGATGAAATGTAAAATGATAAACAACTTTATATTGTATTACATTATAAACTCTTCATCCAAACAATATTTTACTATATTACATTATGAATCCTTACATCCCTATCAAACAATAATTTTATAATATTACATATTATGTTATAAATCTTATGCCCAACCAAACACAGTCTTAGATTTAAAAAACACAGGTCTTGAGAGATGACATTTATTGAGAAAATAACAACTTATTATTGTAGATGGAATATTTTTTAAGTCTATAATAAGAAGATTTAATAGGGTTATTATAGCTAATTGTTGGATTTTATATACTCATTAAAGTAAACATTGCATACATATAATAAGAGGTATGTACCTTAAAATATATGTAAAAAATTCTTACTAATTTTTTAAGAATTTTTACAAATAATTAAAATTTTTAACATTTTAGTTAAAGATTTTCGAGTTTACTCAAAATTTATAAATATATATAACATATATTTACATTATTTTTTCAATCTGCATTGTAAAAAATTAAATTGGTTTGATCGGTTTATTCGTGAAAATTTTGAACTAGTTAATTTTTCAGTTTAGGTTTCAACTTTTCGATTCAATTTACTTTAATAATTTTTATTATTAAAAATCAATCACTTTATTAATTAATCCGTTGATTTTCGTATACTAATCAATTTTTATAAATTAAAATAAACTAATTAGTATTTATATTACAACATTCTTCTCTATTTAAACTTTAAATCAAGGACGATCTTCTTGAATTATATTTCAGAATTTTTAATATTATTCATTCATTAATCAGTTTTAGAATAATCTAATATTTGTTAAAATTTTTAAATCTTAAATTATTTGTCTTATATACTTAATTTTTAATCTAATTAAAAGTAGTATTATAATATAAAGTAACAACAAGAAAGACTACGGTGGATTATATAAGCCGAATAGATAATAAATAGAATGGTTATTCTTAAGAATAGAATAGATAAAGAATATAATGGAATAGGCATTACTTAGTTTGGTTTATTCCTAAAAATTTCTAATGATGATATATGCCAATGTTTGGTTTGAAAATATAAATTTGAGATTACAAAGAAATAACTAACAAAAAGACCAAAATATCTATTATAATCTCTACTATTATTATTATTATTATTAATTTTCTTCTTCTTCTTATTATTATTATCATCTAATTTTCTTCTTCTTATTATATAATAGTAATAATAAAAAGAAGAGAATTAAATAATAATAATAAGAAGAAGAAGAAGAGGAAGAAAATTAATAATAATAAGAATAATAATAATAATGAAGATGATAAAAAGAGGAAAAATTTAATTATAATAAAAATAATAATAATAATAATAGAGAAAAAGATGGAATAGGTAAAGACAAGAGAAAAGTATCTTTAATTATTCCTAAAAATAAAGGAATAACTAAACTTAAGATTAGTTATTCTGTATGTTATTTTTTAACCAAATAAAAGAATAATTATATATATACATTAAGAATACATTGTAAATTTGTAATAACTATTTCACTCGTCCAAAACATGCCATAAAAGTTCTCAAAATCATTTCTGCGATTCGATCATAGAATGGCATGTCGTTGCATGCGGGAGCTGTAGGAAAGCACCAACTTTTACAGAGACGTTCGAGTGCTTTTGGTACGAATTGTCAGGCTTCGAAGATTACTATGGCATGCCATGTTCGTTAATTAATGGCACTGATCAGTGATCACTCGATGTTTGAAATAATATCATCCAGCCTCTGGAAACGGCCGGTTAAACACGGGACGTTATTACCTGTTACGTATACATGTGTTGATGAAATGTATTAGAACATGCCGAAACGGGAACGTCTACCCTAAGTGCCCCTACACTCCGGCCTGATATTATGTGAGAGAGGTAAATCACGGTCTGATTTCAGCCAGCTTTTTAAAAAGGCAGCCGATTGTTCGGTGTGCACAAGGAATTACCACATTGGATGAACTCCCACACTGCCGCTGCCAAGACTCGAACCCGAGACCTTGAACTCAATTTCCTTCCCAATTACCAACTGGGCTACCCGCGCGGTCATTTAGCTGTCTACCTGAATTCACGAAACATCACTTCTGGTTCTGAAAAACGCTCTCTAATAAAGCATTTAGTACAATAATTATAGCTTAAAAGCATGCCGTCGTGAGACCATAAACCGTATTCCAATGATGAGCAAACATTGAATACGAGCTTAATGAACCGCTAAAGCAGTTCATTAGGGACGGTCTAGGTTCAACTCATTTATTTCTTCAAATTAAAGTTGAAGGTTTTTGGATCCACATATCTTTTTCTAACGAGATTTTCACTTTCTGTTTTCTTTCAAATAAAAATAATAACTTGTATAATTGTTAATACCAATATAGTTACATTTTTATTACTTATAATAATTACATATTTGACAAAAATTAAAGAAAAATTATTTTTAACTAAGTAAAATTATTTTAATCTCTTATATAATATTTATTAACAAATTATTAATAAAATTAGTTTATTTTATTAAAATAAATATTTTAGATTTTAAATTATAAATTAATTATTCATATTTTATTAATAGTTAATAATTTAAATTATAAATTAATTATTCATATTTTTATTAATATTTAACATATTAATAAGTTAATAAATCAAATTATTCACAATTGTTATTCAATTAATATATTAAATAATATATATTTAGTTAATAGTAAATAAAAAATAAACAGAAAATAATTTTTTTAATAGTTTTCATAATTTTTAAAAATAGGAAGAAACTAAAATTAAAAAATCAAATAAATAAGTTTTTAACTGAATTTAAAAACAAAAGTCAAACAACCCAAAAATAATATTGTTATAGTATAACTTATCAAAAAGATATTATTTATTTTAACTTATTAAAATAATATAATTTTAGCCGATTCTCATAAATTCAACTCCAACTTTTATGATTTTAGGTTAAAGTGAATTGAATCCGACCGATCCCTTTCTACCATCCTTTTAATTGACGTTTGACCATAAATAGTTTAGGTTTTAACATTTGTGATTGTGAGAGGTCTTTAAGGTGAATTAAGTTTACCCTAAACTAATTTATAGAGTGTTTAAACTATTTAAATACATGTTCATGACCATATAAGAATAATAATATTAATAATTGTAAAAAAATTAAGAATATGCTTCATCTCAAAATAATGTCAATTTGAGAGTTAAATATGCAAGAATGACATTCGAACACATAAAATTAACTAAAAAATAGTTAGATTTGGAGAGCTTGAAAATTTATAAAAAAATTTATATACGACCTAAAACTTGACTAACTTGAATCTAAATACTTTGACTTTAGATCCCATCGAATATTGTCAACGCTACAAATATTTAATTATAAGTCAAGAAAGTGAAAGTTCCAATCACAAATTAAAAATAATAGTTTTTTGGTGTTAAGAAGAATTTTTAACTTTTCACATTTCTCAACATTATATATAACAAAAAAGAGTTCTAAACTATTATTTGCATGATTAGTGACCGTTGTGTCCAATAGACTCTCAAACTTAACTTTACTAGCAAAAAGAGATAGATCCACTGAACCTATTCTCAAAAATCAATGCTATTTGTGACAAAACAAGTAATAGCGACACACATGGAATTCCATATCTCCATTCATGCCCTGGTCGATGATTAATGACATTATTCTTCAAACAAGCTAATTTCTCTGTTTTAGTTTGGGAAGGTCCCTCCAGCTTGAATCCAGATTCTCTGTCTAATATTACTCTGTCTTATTCTGTCTAATAGAATCTCAGCTATTTATTTTATAGGATCTACGCATGACTCATGCGAGACCCACATAAATAAATGACTGAGATTTATTTGACACAATAAGACAACATAACATTAAACAGAGGATCTGGACTCTTCCAATTTTTTTTTTAAACCATCCGGTATCTTCCAACTTTTTTTTTTAACCATCCGGTATCTTCCAACTTTGTGTAAGTTGGATCTTTTCTGGGCTCCACCTAGCTTGTAGACGGAGGCAATAGGGTTCTGGCTCATTCAATGATTGCACCACCCACCATTCTCACTATATCAGAGGGAACATTTTAGACCCAACATGCATGATTAGGTTGGTTAATGTTTAATGACAAAAGTGAAATTTAAATCTTTAGTTTTTTAGCAAAATATAACTTAAACTTTAACGTTTTAAAGTATTTAAATTCAATTTAAACTTTATCAAAACATTTTAAAGATAAATACTTAATAGATAAAAAAAATAACGAGATTAAACTTTAGTCAGCTAGGTGTCGACGTGATTATTAATACTGTATTTTTATATATTTTTAAAAATATACTAGTAAACTTTATTATTACAATGAGGTAACATTATGTCATTTAGACCCCGTTAACCTTAAATTTTTTATTTATTGAGAGTCAATTTTGAATATTTTAAAAATATTGTAATTAAACTTAATCGCTTTGAAACTTACAAGGTCAAGTCGTAATACGATGAAAACCTTAAAATCTAAATTACACCTTTTGCCTAATATAATTTCACGAAGGGTTTCATGTCATCTTTATAGTGGATTTACACCTATTAGTTTACCTTTCTTTTTGACCAGATTTGTAATTATCGTTGTTGATTATCACAATAAAGGGTCATCAACTTTGACAAACTTGCTCATTTCCTGTGCTTTTACATGCTTTAAGACTTCTGCTTGATTTTTACACTTTTGCATATGCACATTGATAATGTAGATTTGGATTCCTCTTTAGGTCGAATGTTGTCGCAAACTTACAGGACACGATGACGACTTTTTGTAAGATAATGTCGGCAGTGATTTCGGCGTTAGTATATTCCGATATTAATTTTTTATTTTTTTTTTCTTAAACCAGGGTATCCACCGACGGATTCAGTGACTAATCCCCTCGTTAACTTGTAGGCACCTCACAGGGTGGGACAGCTGGCCCAAGAATTTAAGGCTGCTCCATACCCAAAGACAAGGATCGAACCCCTGACCTTTGGTTAAGGATAGATGAGTCCCTACCACTCAACCACACTCATTGGGTTATATTAAAGTTAATTTTTAGTTTTAGGAAGTTGAGAAAAAAGTGAGAATTGAAGATTGTAATTTTAATTATTCTATTACTTCAATCTTCTTTCCTGTTTAAGTGTGAAAGAATCATTCTTACAAGTGGTAAGACCATTGTTATGAATTTTGTATCATACTAGCTGAAAAATAGTACGAAATCAATATATACCATAATGGATAAAGATACCATTTGGTATCAATTATTACTACTAATATCAATAATACAATCATGCATGAATCTTGAATTTAATAAGAAAGTATTTCACTAATAATAAGAATTTGTATCGTCCTCCTATTACAAGATTTACAATTAATTTCTTATCACTTTAGTAATTTATTATGATAAAGAAGAAATTGAGACAAATGTTTACAAATAATAAGCGAGTTATATCTTAGCATGCTAAATCGAATGCTGAATTGAGAGTTTCTATAATTATACTTGAAAACCATGAATTTTGGTCTTAATTTTAACTTGTCATACGAATTTATGAGTCTTTGGTAAGAGTACTTTATTTATTTAATAATAATGTGAAGACAGTAATAAATTATTTTTATAATGTCATAAAAAATGCGAATGAAGCAATCAAAATCAATTTGAAAAATATATTTTCTTTATACCTTACCTTATCTCATAGGTCTAATTTGGTAAATGACTTACTAGTTTTTTTTTTTTTTGAAGTATTGAAATGTTTTAGGTCAAATAATTGGCAAATATATTTAGTAATCAATTAATTGGGTTAACTTGTTGAACTCTAATTTTTAAAAAGCTCCTAACAAGCAGTGTTTTTATTTAATATGTGACAAGTCGATTGTACCCTTTGCAACTAGAATAATGCACAAACGAAGCCCTTTGTTAATTGAGACCATGCTTTTCGTCAGAGTTTAATATCTTCTCACCAATCCATACCTGTGCTTTTTTTTTTTAAAGAAGCTTTATATCTTTCAAGCATCCAAAGTTTAATATATTTTCACCAATAAATAGAGGTGGACGATTTTCATAAGTTGGATTGGCATGTAGAAGCTTTTTAATCCTTTAGAGAAATTTAGGCGGCATGCTGAAGATTTTTAGAGATGAACACATTTCTAGTTATTATTATTATTATTATTATTATTATTATTATTATATTTTATGTTTTTTATTAGAGTTATAAATTTAATTTTTAAAAATTAAATATCTAAAATTTAAATTTTTATGAAAATATTCAAAGAAATAATAAGATATAATACTTATGTCCTTATTTTTAAAAAAATTATATCTTCATAAGTTATTTTACACATAAACAGCTAATACTAAACAACTAATTTTACCAAATATCTTTAATAAATAGTTGATGTTATCTGCTGGTTAAATATAATGATATAATTTACTGTCAGTTAACAGCTGATAGAATCAACTAACAACTAATTCAATTTGTTGATTATCAAACAAGGTCATAATCATTAATGAGAGGTGAAAAATACAACTTTACTCTTTGTTGTTTGCAACTAAGTCATTTTTTTAATCTCATTATCCATTTCAGACCAAGTTTTACAAAGACAACTAAGTTAATATGAGGATACGATTAATTATTATAACAATTGTTGCCTATGAGTTGGTGTAAGATCTCGTAAGTTCACAAATAGAGATTCATAAAGATCTTTATGGTGATTTTAGGATGCCCATTACTATTTGTCAAGAGGCAAAGACTTGGTCTTTGTTTGATATTACAATTTAAAGCTTTAAGAAATATATGTTACTGTCATTATTAAGTTAAACATAATTCTTGTAATTTTAATAATTTAATCTTATTTGTTTAGTATGATTCTTAATATAACAAGAAATTTTATAGATCCAGTTTGCCTTAAACATATCAATCTTTTAGTAAATTAAGAGTCAATTGGAAGAAAACCTTGGATGAGAAAATATTGACATTTCAGTTGGTGCAATGAATTTAAATGACGATGATAATGAAACTCCTCTTAATGATGAGAATTTTGCACTAAATAAAAATTATGGTCAATGTGATTTGTGCGCATATTTGATGGAATGAAGTTCTAAATTTTTATTTATTTTTTTCTTTTAATTTTACTTATATTTGATATATATGTTAAATTCTGCATATACAATATAAATATAATTGTAAATGTTTTTATTTTATGCTTCACTTTTAGTTAGTTGTTTCTCAACACAAAATTTTGTTGTAAAACTCAAAAAGTCATTAATCTTTTTTATTCTTTTTATTTAATGTTTTGATATAATTATTATTTATTATATAATAAAATTTTAAATACCTTGTATTGTCCACAATTTTATAGTTGTATGGTGATTAAATGATTTTTATATTAATTGTGGTTATTATTTATATGTGAAAAGTAATATTAACATAAATAAATAGATTGTTGTTATTTTAAATTTTTATTGTTATAATTTTTGAAAACAAAATTGGTGTAAAATTCTAAATTATATAGTAAAATATCTTGAGAAACTATTTTGTAATTTTTACAAAATTCATGAAATATTTTATACTTTTAAAAAATTACCTCAAATATTACCGATTATTAATTTGTACTAATACAATACCGTATCAAAACTACCTTCGACGCCAATATCGGTTGATGTTCATGACATCTGTCCATACTTCATTCATTAAAATATGAGAGACTGGAATTATCAAACCTATGGAGAATTATAACATTGAGTTGTCTATAAATGACGAGACTATAACGTCTATATTACATCATGACTTTAGATCGGCTTTTAATTAAGTGTTATTAAATCTCAAACTTACTTTACATGATTATAATTTTGATTTTTTATTATTATTATAGTTAATATTATCTAAAATATCTTTATTGATCGACGAATAATTTAAAATATAAAAAAGTAATTTAATAATTATTAGGGTAAAAGGGACAAGTTTTTCTTGTAGTTAAAATTTTTTTAGAAAAATCTCTTGATCTTTAAAATTTCAAAAAGAATAATTTTAATTTCAGCTTTTTAAAAGACTATTTCTCTTAAAATTTGGTAAAAAATTAACAACGAAAGACTACGAAAATAATTAAAAAAATCAACTAAAAGACGTAGATTTTTCTTATAATTTAAAAAACCTCAAAAAATCTCATGATTTTTAAAACTTTTGTAAAAATTCCTAATTTGTAGTTGTTAGAAAAAAAAACTCTCTTATATTTTGATTAAAAAATAATGATGAACTACATACACTTTGAATATCAAACGTGGATTAATCATGTAACTTCCCACCCCCTATTGGAAGGGTAGAATAGTAAATTGGCATAGGACGAGAGTGATTGGGTTGAATTAGGACTGTTTATGCATACTAATATTAGTACACAGTGAATTTTGTGCACATGAAATACCTGTACATGCATACATGACATTCCCGATTTTTGTGCCTAATGCAATTTTATTGTGATTAACGTGGTTACTGTGTTTGAAAAATTATTATGAGTGAGCCATTAAGTGTGACTGTGTTATTACTGTAAATTGTTGTGTGATGCATGAATTGGGCGAACCATTGATGATGGTTCTTCATTGAGTTCGCAAACTCATCTAAAATTGCAATCTATTTTTCAGGATTGAGATTAGTCTGATAGCTCCTGAGAGACTGTAGAGCCGTGTACATCGGATTGACGAGAGAAGCTATGGCTCAAAGGTCGGTCAGCTGGGATTTCTTTTGGATGACTCTAGTTAGGCCTGTCATTTTGTCTTGTTGTATATAGTAGTTGCGTAAAGTTTTTGGAGGTTTGTACAGACAGATGAAATGAACAGTTGTATAAATTGCTAAGTTTGATGATATGCAATGGAACACAGTTTTGTTTTAAAAAGTTGCCAATTTCTTATTACTGTTTTATTATTGTGATGTTATGGGGAGTATAGTGGTGTTTGTCTGTAGTGTTCTCTTATCGTTGGATATGTACTGGAATGACCTACAGGCGTTCCGGTAGGTACTCTACGGTAAGGGGGTGCTACAAATCAATTTTTTTTTTGTTGATTCGAGAAAATTCCGTAGGCGGGCCAAGCAGGTACACCTCTCCGATGGCTCAATTGGCGCACCACCCTACAGGCAGGTCAAACGGGCGCACCTTATTATCGAGGGCCCAACTAGTTCTCTATCTACAGGTAAAATCCTGGCTGCCCTAGGCCCTTACAAGAGGGGCTAGCATAGAATCGAATCTGGGACCTAACCGAAGTCAAGCTCCGCTCTTAACTATCGAGCCACACCCTTTGAGAGCGGATTAATCAAATGTTACTAGTATGATAATAATAAAATAATTTAATATAATTACAATAAATTATTAGTTTGAGCTGAATTTAATTAGATTGGTTTGAGTTTAAGAGTTAAGTTGAATTATCATATAAATAATATTTGATTAATTCATGTTTAATGTTTGTATTGTGTGTGTTTTATTATTATTATTTTACTTTCGATAAAGATGGTATCGGGAAAGAAAAGGAAAGAAAACAAGATGCTTTTGGCCAAAATTTTCAAAGAAGATTCCTGATTGATCTCGTTTTGGACGGGCGCCGAGTTGAGCCTACTTACGGTATTTTTATCATATTTTATTAAATTTTTTTTAAATATTTATGTAGATCTTATATAAATATATAAATAAAATTTAATAAAATAAAATTGAATCATATTAACTAGAACAAATATTTGAAATGCCTCCTGTGACGGTCTCAGACAAAACAATGGCTCCATTTCATACACTCCCACAAGTATCCAAGTCAGCATCCACTCAATGAGGCACGTCAGTATATTCATCAATAAAGCCCTAAACATCGTCAATAAAGACTTGCATGGCTGGAGTAGGATGATAATGGGCCTGGTCATCAACTATCCGATTCAAATTTGATATGAAAATTTGTCGAATTTCATGTTCGTTCAGCTTATTCCAAAATTACACCGAACTTGTTAGTGAGCTTGCCAGCTTGGTTTACAGATTTCATATATGTATCAGTATCATACATTGGACTAAGCAAATCCAAAGCTTGTCTTGTTTTATTGGACCGTGACCCAAATCGCAGGAAGTGCATTCTTGCTTTGGATGAAGTAGTGTAGTAGTCCTATTCAGCGATCCGTGTCACAGCTCTCTAAGAAACTTGGACCGTTGATTATAGAAAAAGTGTACTGTTCAAATTGAATATCCAAATATTTACATCCCGCCTGACAACTCACTCCTATTGGTCCTTCGACACGCACACGGATAGCTATCCGAACCGCTCAAATCTAGGAATTATCAGCCGTCGATAGCTCCTTCATCCAACGGATCAAAATCCACTATCACGCGAATCCCGACTGCCTTTGAAAGCTGAAGGTTTTCAAATTCCCGCCTTTTTCAGCTCCATTCACCATAAATAAGCCCGCATGTTCCATCTCTCTCCATCACTTTCCCAAGAAACGAACGGAAACTTGCATTTTTTGATCTAACACTACCTCAACCCCAGCGAACAAGAATGGCCCGTACAAAGCAGACCGCAAGGAAATCCACAGGAGGCAAGGCCCCAAGGAAGCAGTTGGCCACAAAGGCCGCTCGCAAATCGGCTCCGGCCACCGGCGGTGTGAAGAAGCCCCACCGCTTCAGGCCAGGAACCGTTGCCTTGAGAGAGATTAGAAAATACCAGAAGAGCACCGAGCTTTTGATCCGCAAGTTACCGTTCCAGAGGCTCGTCAGGGAAATTGCGCAGGACTTCAAGACAGATCTCAGGTTCCAGAGCAGCGCTGTTGCGGCTCTTCAAGAGGCTGCAGAGGCTTACCTTGTTGGTCTCTTCGAAGATACCAATCTGTGTGCAATTCATGCTAAGAGAGTCACAATCATGCCAAAGGATATTCAGTTGGCTCGTAGGATCAGAGGAGAAAGAGCTTAGATTGTTCATAGTTGAGATCAGCTTGTTTGTAGTGATTTCAAAGCTGTTATTTCGCTCATTAGCAGCGTGTTAGTCATTCTGGTTGATCATGATTGAAATCTAAGATCTAATTTGACATTTGAATCTAACTGTTCAACTCTAAATTGTTAAAAGATATGTAATTGGTTATCATATTTATCTTAAAATTAAATTGATTCAAATCTAAATGAATTAAAATTAAAATTAAAATTATATTAATTCATAACTATTGTTTTCATGAAATTGATATTTTAATTTTTAATAAATAAGTTTCTTTGTAGTAATTTTAATATATAAATAAATTTTATTAATTAAAACTATTTTATAAATTCTTATATTGAAAGGTACTATATAAACTTGCAAATTATGTACAAACTGAATCCAATGGAGTATCCTACTCTCACTCCTCTTTCTTGCTCTAGTTAACTTCAGGTCTTGCCTCAGTAGAGTTGATCGTCGATTCCGTAGGTCAGCTAATCCGGGAAGTCTTCTCCGAGGAGCATCTTCTATCGGAAAAAGCTACGCAATGCTGCAGGAGCACGACTACGGATTCGACGTGTCAAAGGCTCACCTCCGCCATGTTTAGCTCAACGAGGTGATGGACTCCTCTGCCGTCCACGGCGTCACGAAGTTCAGGTGATTGACCTGATGCCTTGAGAGTCCGCCGGCAGTTTCTCGTCTTGAGACGTCTCTTATTCCTACCGACGCTCACAAAGCGCCGATCCTTCCGACTAACGATCTCCCTACCGATTTCAATTGGCGCGCCCATGGTGCTGTTACAATTGTCAAAGATCAGGTGTATGTTAACCGTTACGACACGCGTTTTTCGGATATTGCGCGACATACGCATGGTTTGCTGTATGTACGTCGAGAATTTAAGTTGATGCTTTCGGTTTTTATGTTGTAGGATTCGGCGCGGTTCCTGCTGGTGTTTTAATGCGACTGATGCTCTAGAAGGAACTTGCGTTTCTTGAGCGAACAGCAACTTGTAGATACCACGAGGTTTAACTTTTCACCTTCTTTTGCCTACTTGTATAGGCTTCAACAGTTGCTGTTTTGTTTAGTCTCTTATATTTCTCTATTCGCGTTGTTCTTAATCAGATTAGGATCGAAATGAAACACTTGTTAAATCAAACTACATTAGAACCTCTGTTTACTTTTTGTTTCTGATTTAGTTCTTTCTAATTCTTAAACTGTTACTGTCCAATGTTTCATATTGTTTCAACTAATTGTTTCAGTAGATGGTTTTACCAAGTCAATTCTTCTAGGATATGCATTACGCTTGATTATGAATTTACGGATCTGAAATTGTTTGCATTTATAAGACCAAGATCCATTCATCTTTTATTGGCGAACTTTCCTGAAGTTTGTTAGATCCTAAATCCTTTTGTTTGGCATTATTTAGTTGCCTTGCTCTTTCTTGTTTTGTCCTTTTAATACTAATGTCTCCTTCACAATTGAGATATGTATATCAGTTCCGAAAGAAAGCTGAGAGTTTGCTGTTTCATAGAAGTATGTGATATTTGTTTTCTTGAACAAAAATGTAGATAAGATCTCAGTTTTCAGGGTTCCTAAGACTGTTTTTCAATAGAGCACAATATATAAATTTTGTTTCCTTTATAGTACTTATGTTGTACTAAGTTTCACCTTTTATTACTGATCTTCACTCGTACAAAATTTGTAATATTTGTAGTGCGATCCACAAGAATATGGTGCATGTGGCTATGATTGCTATGGCGGGTCAATGAGCACTGCCCTCGAATATACTCTCAAGATTGGACTCGAGCGGAGTGGTGGTCTTTGTGCCGGACTCCCTAATCCTGCCGCCTGTAAATTTGACAGGAACAGAATATCTGCATCTGTATCCAACTTCAGAAAATTGCCGCAAATTTGATGGAAAATGGCCCTCTTGCTGGTAAATTCCAGCCCTTTCTCTTCTTTTTGGGCCTTGGCATTTACGTATGTTCAATCCGTTCTTATGTTCTGATGCGAGCATGCGTTTGAAGGTGGACTGACAATCAAAATATTTTCGTTGCCTTGGCATGGACAATGGGTATCAATGCCATGTTTATGCAGACATAAATTGGTGGAGTTTCCTGCCCATACATTACCTCCAAGCGACAGGATCATGGTGTGCTGCTTGTGAGGTGTGGATCTGCTCCTATCCGCTTTAACGAGAAGATCATAAGAAATTCTTGGGGAGAGAAGAGAATAGGTAAATTCCATAACGAACCCTAGTTACAAGGTTATTATTTTGCTGCCTTTCATATCATAATTGGATTGAATTATCTTTATATATTATAAATTATTTATTGATATATAAATGTAATTTTGTTTAATGACTAAGAGGACCATCAAAATAATTATTTTTCTTAATTTTATTAGGAGTCGAAATATTTGCGGAGTTAATAGCGTCGTCTTATCTGTTGCGATTTTTAAGAAGTCACCTTATTAGAGTATCACTTTATATGATAAGTTTTATTAGATAACACATAATGATTTAATTATATGACCTTCATTTTAATGGTTATTATAATTTATATTGACTGATTTTTTTTGGATATGATACATATATACATAATAATTTAGTTAATATGAATTATGTTGATCATAATTCATAATCAACATAATATGTGAAATATTGTATCGTATATAGCATTTTTTTTATAATATGTGATTTTTTTTTAGTAGGCTTGACAATCAAAATTTCGAGTTTCCCGTTGAATTTAAATTTGAATTATTCCATCATGTCTCAAATTTAAAATTCTTTTAAAAATGACGACAATTTAAATAAAACTATGTATCATTGTAAAAAAATTCAAGCCTGACTGAACCTGGACCTGGGCTCTTTGAGCCTAATCTAAACCCAAAAATTAATTTTCAAACTGGAATTAAGCCTGAATGGGCCCCGCTATTTCTATCCCTTAAGTAGTAAAAGCTTTAATTGGAGTCGCAATTTGTGCAAATGCTGCTTTCAGCATGCTTATCTAGTGCTGTTTTAGGTAACCTTATTGATCTCAATATTGAATGTTGTGAATGATAATTGGGAATATCTAATTACTAGATAAGAAAGTAATTAAAAGCAAAAACATCTGAATGTGATTTTCATATCACTCTCCCTTAGAAGAGCGTAAATGAAAATCCTTATCCCATGCTTGATACATATGTTACATGTACATTGTCTTGGATAACCATTACCAGCTTGTTAGATTATAGATTCTTTCGTTTTGTATTGTCTTTTTACTTGTTGTCTTTTTGCATAAAAAAATATCACAAGATAATTTCATAAAATATTATTGCAAATAGTCTATTTTTGATGGGTAGAGAAAAGAAAGATGGAAAATCGATAGTACCTATTGAAACTGAGCTAGGATTGAGGGCTACATTTAAGCATGAAAAAAGTAATCGGCTTCTTTTACGGGCCTAAGATCAATCAAGACACCGAAATCTCTAGTCTATATATTCAATAAGAATCGAATTCATAATGTTTTTAGTCCACTTGAATGAGTTTATGTTTTAGGTTTTAGAAACGAATTCACATGCAAAAAGCAACTTTAGGATTGAACTTATAAAATTAATTAAAATATAATATTATTATATATCGTTAAGTTAAAACAGGAAATATTTAGAAAATTTAATCACAATGTAATTGATGGGTTAACATTTGGAAGTTTAAATCTTTAAATCTTACTTCATTGTTATTTATGTTTTAGGTTTTGTTTTTAATTTTCAATCTTTGAAAAATTTGAAAATCTTCAGCAGTGTTTTTTCACAAGAACCGATGCACACTTTTCTTTTCTAAATTATGTTTTAAAGAATTTTATTTAATAAACATTAATTGATAAAAATTACTTTTAAAAATTAATATTATGTGATACGCTTTTATATATAAATATAATTATTACATGAAATCTATAAATTGATTGGTTAATTATTAATACAAATTGAATAGGTACTTATAAATTATTTTTATTAATTTAAATAACAAATGATTATTTAATAGATAATATTATCATGGCTATAGCTTTGCCTTAGTTATAATTTACGTTAACAAGATTTCGTTTATTAATTTAGTGTATTTCATTACAAAAGACATTTGTAACCACATATATGCTCAACTTCTAAAAACTTTTTTATATTCAGCTCCACTTTTTGTTTTAGTGCTGCAAATTTTAACTTTAATTTTATTTTTTAACTAAATAAAATCTTTTTATTTATTAATGACAATGAAATTAAAATTTGATTAAATAGAATGTAAAACATTAAATAATATTTGACATGTAAAATATTTGTAAGAAGATTTATTTAGTTTAGTTCTAGATTCTTATTATATATAATTGCTTTAGTAAAGTGTTTTATTTATACAATGATATTTTTAAAATTTTAATTTTTTATTCCCTTTAGAACAAATTAAAACTTTAAAATATAGTTTCTGCTAAGATAGTTTTCAAATTTGAAATAAGTAAATATTATTATTTTTGAAATATATATTTAAAATTTTAATTTTGAAATAAATTAGAATACTTAGGAACCGTTTGGTTCCACTTCTGTTTTTCTGTTGTCGTTTCTGATTTTTGTTTTCTGTTTTTGGTTTCTGTTTTTTTCTTAAAAAAAACGAAAACCTGTTTGGTTGAGATTTGTAATAAAAAAACTAAAAACAAAAACCTGTTTGGTTGATATTTGTAATATAAAAACTGAAA
>JANKOE010000006.1:2050551-2070825 GCA_026284465.1 Erythroxylum citrifolium | reverse complement strand
TCCTAATACAGTGTACTAGTGACAGTGCCAATCGGATCCTTAGCAGTAGTCTGGGCTGGGTCGAGACCCATTACATTTTGTTTGTGAAAAGATCAAACTTGTATTGTATCCATGATGATTGGTTTGGCAACTGCTTCAATGCTTGATGCATTGCATCAGTGGATCATCTGGTTTTGTTAAACTATGATAGTCATTTCGTTAAAAGCTTATGTTCAGTCTAAATAGTCTTACTTACATTCATAAAGGCGTAACCGTCAGTGATAGACTTAATCACATCACATCCTTGTTTACATTATGATCTCATGTATTTTTTTTGTCAAAATTAAGCTTATTTTTCTAGTGCATGAACATTGTCTTCTTTATTGCAATTCTTATGAATGTGTTTCCTTGTTTTTGTTTATGGTAATAAGAAGTTGAATCAAGAAAGGCAAAGAATCTCTTGTAATATTTGGCGTAATATACAAACTAGCATTGACATTTTCTTGAAAAGTAGAATGTGAGCAAGATTTTTCAACTATTTAAGCCTAATAAAGCTTCATTGCTTAATTTAGAAACATAAGGATTAGGGGAATTGTTTCGATGGAAGTGAAAGGGCACCTGATTGCATGCAGACCTTAAAGATAGTATAATTGATCTATAATTATGAAATAATAAAAGTGGGGTTTTTTCTGTTTGGTTTTGGAACCTTATATCCTCTCTAAGGGTCATTACCACTTTGAGGAGCCTTCTATGAGCTTTCGGTTTTATTCATATAAGTCTTCTACTTGCTTTTATTACGAAAGTCTAGAGATTCATTGTTGTGTTTGAAAACTGAACCATCTTAATATTGTGACTTAAGCTCTTCTGTTTAATTTTATTTCTTAGATTTTAGTTAGATTTACTCTTGACATTTGAATTTCAAAAGTTTAGAATTTGGCAATTGCCTTCTAAATGGCACAAGCTTATCCTTACTTACACATTCATATGAAGGAGTTTCCATGGGGTATGCACTACTTCTTAGTCATGTTCTTGGATCTATTTGCATTTCCATTATGCAATTAAACATTATTTGCTTTGTTATTGTCCATTCTGATTATATGATGGCTTATCTTTCTTATATGATGACTTTTTTCTTTCCTAATTGAAAATAAACTAGCTTAATTATTCATAATTTCAAGTACTCTACCAATCTTAAAGTTGCTTTCATGATTCTCATAACTTATCTTTCATATATGATAGCTGAGGTATGACGTACTTTCATCGAGATGGACAAACCTAGCTAGTCGTCCTAATTACGTTGTAATTTTTTTATAATCTCAACATTTATAATTTGTAAACTGGTCTCTGTATTTATTATTTTGTCTATAAGAATTGTTAAGGTTGTAATTAAAATCGTGTATATGAATAATATTCTTTTTGTTGGAATAATTTAATGATAATTTACTTTCTATGTACAATGCTTCAAATTATCAATTATTTTTATAATAAATTAACACAAAAATCTAAATATTATATACAATAATATGGATTAAAAATGTCACAAATAATTATAATTAACATGGTATAATATTTTGTTAAAATGTATATTAAAAAATTGACTACATTTTGCAAGACGTAGCTAAAAACATTTGGGCATGTTTTAAAAAACGTAGGTAAAAATTTTTGGCTACGTTTTCAGAAGCATAGCTAAAAACCTTTGGCTACGTTTTTGGACACGTAGCTAAAAATCTTTGGCTACGCTTATAGAAACGTAGCTAAAAAAATTTAGCCACGTTTTTTGAAACGTAACTAAAAACTTTTGGCTACATTTTTGAAAATGTAGCTAATAATTTTTAGCTAGGAACATTAAGAGTAGCCAAAAGATATTGACGACAATTTTTAAAGACGTCACTAATTGTTTTTCTCTATTGAGATCGAATCAAATCAAATGATTTCTTTCTCAATCTATTTGACTTGGTCCTTCCGATACAAAAATAAAGCATATGAAAAAACTATTAGGGATGATTAAAAAAAAACGTCACCTATAGTTTTCAGCTACAGGAATTTCACGACGAATATAAATCATCACTAATAACTATTAGCGACGATTTTGGGACTTTTAGCTACAATTTTTTCCATAGCCAAATGTGGTTTATGTTGTAGTGACATTAAGTCCTTAAAACCCTAACATGTCTCATGCATGTGATCTAACTATCCTTCGATCTAAGGTTCATCTCAAGCTATCTTTTAGTCTCACATTTGAATCTTGCGTCTTGACAAAAATTTCTGCCAATGTGCACCAATGCATTCCAAGGCTTGCCTACTCTCGAGCTTTCATCGACAATGCTCATTTTCTTTGCATACTTGTAAGTCTTTGCCTTATTCTGTCGTCTTGAGTGTCAGGAATTGATCAATGCTCGTTAATACCTACACAATTTCACCATTAGGACGTAAGGGTCTAACACAACCATAATAATGTTTGCAAAGAATAATCCCTTGGTCCTAATAAATAAGTTAGTCATGTCATTTCCTAAAACAACAAGCTTTGGAAAAAAATTAAGTGAGAAAAAAGATTTGAACTATTATTATTCACAACCATATATAACACTAATTGATGAACTACTGTTCATTTCGTGAACGTAAAAAGGGGTAAAATACTGAACTTGTTCTTGGTGAAATATTGCAAGGGTGTGCTTTGTTTTACTTGAAAGTGGTGACCCACTAAGAGAAGATTTTTTTTCCCATGGGTAGAAGGGTTTGGTGCTTCATTATTTGGTGAGTAATTCAGTTATTTTGTTGGCTTATTAGAGGAGCCAATTTATGATGGGATAAAAAAGCTTTTCCCTTTTTGCTTATGTTGCATGTTGCCATAAAAATCAAAACAGAGGAGAAGAAAAAGAGAGGTATATTCCATTGTTTTGCCATATGAGACGATAGCTATTTGGTGAGATAATCAAGAAAAAACAAATCATCATCGAATCAAGAAAAAGCGGATCATCATCGACAGGTATTTGGTGTTGGTATTGTTGGAAAGTTGACTAGGATTGACTAAATTAGTGGGATCCAAAATCAATTTCTAGATCTTTAATAATTTCCATTTATTTACTTCCAAATTTCTAGGTTGATTTTTCTAGATATTTTTTATATAATCCCTTAATTATTTCCTACTCCAATTGTATATATTTGTAGAGAATGATTAATGAAATGAGGTGAAAAAGATTATTCACATAGTCCTTTGTTTCATGGTATCAGAGCCCAAGGTTTCCAGCCCCCTAAAATCTATCATCCACCAAAATTTTCCTAGCCATCTGAAATTTTTTCTTTCTCTGTTGTCACAACAATGGCCAAAGGTAGCCTACTGTTAGACCCCTAGTCCAGAATGTGGGATCATGTAAGTGTTGGCAAGTCTTGGCCAATGCTTGGCACGCAGGTCGGCACAAAGAAGGTGTGTTGACGAGGGGATAAGACGAAGTCTTGTGAGTTGGCGAGCAAAACCTGAGAAACTTGTGAAGTAGGAGAGGGATGTGAGAAGTATCGGCGAAGCTCTCGAGAGTGGGGAAATTCGATACGTGTGGACACGCATAGATGAGCATTGGCGGAAATCTTCAACGAGATATGAGATTTGGATGCAAGGTCTCGCGGAGTTACCGAACTAAGTCATGCAAGACCTGAGGGTGCGCGAGAATGCATAAAGGCATGTGAGATCCCGCGAGGATGCGCGAAGGCATGCTAGAGCGACAAGGCTCATAAGCACTTAACTTCGGCGAGGCAGGTCGAAGGTATGTAAAATATGTGAGATTTTATACTAACTCAGATTGTGACTTGTACTTCATCGTGGAGCGACGAGACTGCACTATGAGTGAGCTTGATCATGGAAGATGAACTTGTCCATGGATGTCCATTGATGGACCTATGTGCAGATAGGCCTTGGTGACTTAGAAAATACATCAGCAGTGATGTGGCAACTGTGGGTGATGTGGCATATGATGACTTGGCGAGATCAACTTGAAGATCACATTGGAGATTCATCAAATCTAAGAGATAAAGATCATCGAGATAAAGATCATGCGGGAGAATCATCTAAAGATAGTGGAGATCTTCAAGAATATGGATGCAGTCTTCCAAGTTAGCATGTAATCTTTATTTGATTAGATTATGATGTAATGTAGCCAATTAGAAGACTCCTAAGGGAAAGGGGATGTCTTCCCATTAGTCGGTGTGATGCAGTGTAATCTTTAGTTAATAGGATCAACTAGGATTGTGGAGATCCTTAAAGATCTTGAACTTGCTTTCCAAGCAAGAGGAGCCTATAAATCGCTCATTAGAGTTGAGAGTTATGAAGAATTGAATCATTGAGTCATTCACTCATTGAGAAAAATCACTCAGAGGAGAGAGCTTTGAGAGTTGAGAGCTTCTGGGGGAGTTCTTATTGTAAAGGCTTCAAGTAGGGAGTTCCTTGTAAGTACTTCGAGGAGGAGGTTCTTGTATCTTTTGTTAACATTTTGTTGAGATTTAATGAAAGAATAGCTTCGGCTATTATATATCTCTTGTTGCTTTCTCTACTCTGTTATACGCTTGTGTTATTTTGTGTGAGAGAGAAACACTTTAAACATTTGTGTGCGCGTGAGGTGTTTGAGGGTTAATGGAATTGTTCAGCGATATTCACGTGAGAAGGCTGAATCTTGTTTAAGCGAACCTAAGATGGATTTTCGTACGAAGGTGGGCGCGATTTGCTATGAAAGTTTGAGTCCAAAGTAGACCTTTGTGACAGCTGGTATCAGAGCCAATCTAGAGTGATGGATGGTGGAAGTAATCTGACGGAAAGGGTTATCAGAATAGAGGCAATTCTTGATTCTCTAGCCCCAATGGATGAGGGAGTAGTTCCTCTATTGGAACGTATTATAGTCTTAGAGAGGGAGCTTCAAGTAATTATGAGAGCACTCGAGGACTAGACGAAGGCTCGTGAGGAGATTAGCTATGATCTGTTGGTGCTCAAGCGTGCAATGGCAAAGCACGAGATGAGTGTCTAAGTGGAAAGCACTATGGTGAAGCTACGATAGCCACAAGTTTTCAATGGCAAGCGGAGTGCTAAGGAGCTCGAAAATTTTCTGTGGGACATGGAGCAGTACTTTGCACCGGCAAAGGTGGCGGACTTGGAGAAGTTGTCAATCACAGCAATGTACATGGTGGGTGATACCAAGCTGTGGTAGAGAACAAGAACTTCCAACGACATCAGTGCAGGGAGACCTCCCATCGACACTTTGGAGAAGATGAAAAAGGAGCTAATGGATCAGTTCCTACCCAACAACACTTTATGGCTCGCGAGGGAAGCTTTGAAGGGGTTGAAGCAAGATGGCTCGATGAGGTAGTATGTGAGGAAGTTCGCATCGGTGATGTTGGACGTGCGGAACATGTCGGAGGAAGACAAGTTGTTCAACTTTATGAGCAGCTTGCAAGGTTGGGCATAAATGGAGCTTCGGAGGCAGAACGTGAAGAACCTCCCTAGCGCAATAGCGGCGACAGATGCCTCGGTGGATCTCCAATTGCCACCACCAACTCGATCCAACGGAGAGGGCAAGAAAAATGGTAGAACCTGGGATGGCAAGGAGAAAGGCAAAGAGAAGGTGAGAGAATCTTCTCAACATAAGAAGCAATCAAAGGGGAAGGTTGCATGCTTCATCTGTGAGGGGCCACATTACGCTCGAGAATGCCCGAAGAGGGAGAAGGATGAGGAGCAGATGAACTCCATAGTCGCGAAGGATAAAGGAGGAAGAGATGAAGATGACTCGGGGGAAGGAGCCATCAACAACATTGACTATTTTATTGTTATGAGCCTCGTGGAGGAGCGCCCATGCAAAAACAAACTCGATGGAAAGAAAAGGTGGCACATGGTAAAAGTGCCAATGGAAGAGAAGGCTTGCTCTAGTCTTTGACAGTTGCCGAAGTAGTCTTTAAGGGAAACGCTTATGGAGGAGTGCCCATAGATTATTTCGATAAAGGCGTCAAATTCTTCTAGTGGAGGTAATTTGTTAGACCCCAAAGTCAAGACTGTGAGATCGTGTGAGTGTTAGTGAGCCTTAGCCAATGCTTGGCACGCAGGTCAGCACGAGGAAGGCATGTTGACGAGTGAACATAGCAAAGTCTTGCTTGTTGGCGAGCAAAACCTGAGGAACTGCGAAGTAGGTGAGGGATGCAGGAAGTATCGGTGAAGATCTCGAGAGTACGCGAGATTCGATACTCGTGGGCATGCGTAGACGAGCATTGTAGGAAATCTTCAACAAGACATAAGATTCAAATGCGAGGTCGCGCGGAGTTGGCGAACTAAGTCATGCGAGACCTGAGGGTGCATGAGAATGTGTAAAGGCATGTGAGACCCCGTGAGGATGCGCGAAGGCATGCTAGAGCGACAAGAAGGCTTATAAGCACTTAACTTCAGTGAGGCAGGTCAAAGGTATGTAAAATATGTGAGGTTTTATACTAACTCAGATTGTGACTTGTAATTAGTCATAGAGTGACGAGACTGCACCATGAATGAGCTTGATCATTAAAGATGAACTTGTCCATGTACGTGCATTGATGGACCTACGTGTGGATATGCCTTGGTGACTTAGAAAACACATCAGCAGTTTTTTGAGGGAAAGGGAAAGAAGGTTATCTTATCGGTGAACTATCTTCTTTAGCTAAGAATGATGCTAGTTTGAAGATATGGGAAGCTGAAAACTCGATTGTTATGGCCTGGTTGATAAATTCAATGGAGCCTCAAATAGGACGCATTTATTTATACTACAAGACAACATACGAAATCTAGAAGGCGGCACATGAGATGTATTCAGATTTTGGAAATACTTCTCAATGTTTTGAAATTCGATCAACTCTTCGAAACATAAAGCAAGGAACAAAACCTGTAATAGAATACTTCATTAGATTAATTGAAGAGATGAATTTATTTTATTCAATTCCATGGAAGTGTGCAAACGATGGAGTACTCTATAATCAAGTACTTTAAAAGGACTGAGTCTTTGATTTCCTTCAAGGTTTAAACAAAGATTAGATGAAGTACGTGGGAGAATTCTAGGAACAAAACCCTTGCCATCACTCTGAGAAGCCTTCTCAGAAGTAAGGCGGGAAGAAAGTAGAAAAAAGGTGATGCTAAGCACAAACCTACTCCCAGCCATTGAAGAACATGCACAAGGTTCTACCCTTGCCATAAATCGTTCAAGCTCTTCTAATACCCAAAATCAGAAGCCAAATGAGAGCAAACCATAGTGTGAATATTGTAACAAGCCTTTTCACATGAAAGAGACTTGTTGGGATCTCTGTGGAAAACCAATAGATTAGAAACCACGAAGTAAAAGAAGAAGCAAACCTATTGCCTATATAGCTGAATTTGTTACCCATATAGCTGAATCTGTTGCAG
The DNA here is from genome assembly GCA_026284465.1 of Erythroxylum citrifolium. Classification (NCBI taxonomy): domain Eukaryota; kingdom Viridiplantae; phylum Streptophyta; class Magnoliopsida; order Malpighiales; family Erythroxylaceae; genus Erythroxylum; species Erythroxylum citrifolium. The sequence goes on along the minus strand of JANKOE010000006.1, from coordinate 2,063,450 downwards.
AGACCAAGAAAGCTGGCACAACAGCATTTACACTAGAACAAATGGAGATCTTATGGACCCTTCTCAGTCAACAGAAACACTTAGATCCCTCATCCATAACACCCAAGGCTTAGATCCCTCATCCACAACACCCAAGGCAGCCATGATTCAATGAGGTATTATCTCATCTTTTTTTATCACAAAAGGATGTCTTGAATGGATGGATTATTGGCACTGGTGCATCATATCATATGACAGGTTTACTCACAATTTTTTCTGGTTATAAAAAATGTACTGGAAATTTGCAAGTCTTTGTGGCAGATGGAAGTACTTCCTTAGTGGCTGGAATTAGAGATGTTATCTGCAGTGGTTTGTCCTAAAAAACATGCTTCATGTTCTTAATTTAAGATATAATCTTCTTTCTGTTAGCAAGTTAACTAAAGATCAAAATTGTGCAGTAATCTAAGTGTCTGACCATTGTATTTTTCAGGATCTGTCTTTGGGGAAGATGATTGACAATGCTGAAGAGCAAAATGGTCTCTATTACCTGACTGGTTCACCTAAATCAAAGACACTTGCATCTCTTTCTGTGTCTATTTTATCAAATTCTGATGTGATTTTATGGCATAAACGTTTAGGTCATCCTAGTGTTTCATATATGAAACATTTGTTTCTGAAGTTGTTCATCAATAAAGATCTTTCCTCTTTTTCTTGTGAATCATGCATTCTTGCAAAACAACCTAGAAAAAATTATCCTATTCATGATTACAAAATTTCAAAACCTTTTCACCTTGTTCATAGTGATATTTGGGGGCATCACGAGTTAGTGATTTAACTAGATGACCACACAAGGGTTTGTTGGGTCTACCTTCTAAAAGAAAAATTTGATGTTGGGTCTATTTTTCAACAATTCCACAAGATGATAAAAAATGTTTTCCAATATGATATCTATATTTTTCGCACAGATAATAGAGGAGAGTATTTCTCATATATTTTGGGAAATTATTTAGTTTATAATGGAATTTTTCATCAAAGTTTGTGTACCTATGCACCTCAACAAAATGGGATAGTTGAGAGAAAAAACGCCACTTGTTGGAAGTTGCTCGATCAGTTATGTATGAAAATTTTGTTCCACACCATTATTGGGATGATTTTGGATTAACCGCTTCCTACCTGATTAATAGGCTTCCTTCTAAGACTCTAAATTTTTGAACTCCTATTAGTTGTCTCAGAAAACACTTTCCTCACGTCAGATTGTTTAATTCTCTCACTTCTAAAGCATTCGGTTGTTCTGTTTTTGTTCATAATACTCTTCCTACACGAGGAAAACTTGATCCAAAAGCTATTAATTGTATTTTCTTAGGATATTCTCCTACTCAAAAGAGTTACAAATGTTATAATCCATATTTTTAAAAAAAATCTATGTGTCATATAATGTGACCTTTCTTGAAAATCAACCTTTCTATTCACATACTTCTCTTTAGGGGGAGAATCTAGGTGACGAAACCATTGGGACCCTTCTATATCTGGATCTGTTTCATTATCGATACCATCAATTTTGTCTCCATCTTTACAAGACACATCCATAGGTGACTCAAGTCAAGGGGGAGAATCACCTCAACAAACCCAAAAATAGGGTGAACTACTTGTGTACTTAAGGAGACCATGAGTTACTTAGCAAAGCCAAGCATCTGAACTAGAAGAGGATCCCATATCACAAGTTTTACCTCAAAGTACTGTTACAATTGATGAGCTTGACGTTCCCATTGCTATCAGAAAAAGGGTAAGATCTTATACTAAACATCCAATTTCAAACCATTTGTTATATTGCCACTTATCTAACAAGTACAGGGCATTTGTCTCTCATCTCAATAATGTAAAAATTCCTACCAACATATATGATACATTGATAGATTAAAGATGGAAAGCTGCAATAATGGAAGAAATGAAGGCCTTGAAAGAAAATGACACATGGGAAATAGTTGACATACTCGAAGGGAAGAAACTAGTAGGGTACAAATGGATCTTTACTATAAAAGTTAGTTCATATGGGAGAATAGAGAGGTACAAGGCTCGTTTGGTTGCTTAAGGATACACACAAACCTACGGCCTAGATTATGAAGAAACCTTTGCACCCGTTACAAAATTGAATTCCATTCGGGTTCTTTTATCTATGGCAGCTAATCTAGACTGGGAACTACACCAAATGGATGTATCTAATGCATTCTTAAATGGAACTCTTGGAGAAGAAGTTTACATGAAGTTACCACCTGGTGTTGAAGAAAAAATGGTTTTGTGTGTAAACTAAAAAAATCTCTCTGTAGGTTAAAATAGTCTCATAGAGCTTGGTTTACCCGGTTCAGCACTGCTATGAAGCAATTTGGTTATACATAAGGGCAAGCTGACCATACTTTATTCACAAAACAATCTATAGATGGGAAGAAATCCATCTTGATTGTATATGTTGACGATATGGTGATCACAGGTGATGATAATGAAGAAATAGCAAATCTCAAAAACCTACTGAAATTTGATTTCAAAGTTAAAGATCTTGGGAAGCTTCAATATTTCCTTGGAATGGAAATAGCCAGAAGTAAGTAAGGCATTTTCATTTCTCAAAGAAAATAAACCTTAGATCTATTGAAGGAAACAGGAAAATTAGGTTATTGACCTGCAAGCACACCACTAGATAAGATTTGGAAGCATAAGGTTTCTGAAGATGACCCTCCAACAAACAAAGAAAGCTATCAAGGTTTGGTGGTAAAATTGATCTACCTATCGTTTACTAGGCCCGACATTACCTATAGCGTTAGTGTGGTCAATCAATTTATGACACACTCCCACCAAGAGACACCGAGATGTAGTAGATCAGATTCTTAGGTACTTGAAAGGAACACCTGGAAATGGTCTTCTGTTCAAAAAGAGTGAAATTTGAGAAATAGAAGGGTTTGCAGAAGCAGATTGAGCAAGTTCAATTGAAGATGCTAAGTCCACTATAGGTTATTGTACAAAGTTTTGGGGAAATCTTGTTACATGGCGTAGTAAGAAACAAACTATTATATCTAAAAGTAGTGCTGAATCAAAATATAGGGCAATTGCACAAGGTATTTGTGAGTTAATTTGACTAGAGAGATTGCTATCATTTTTAAATTTCCCATTGGAGCGTCCTATGAAGTTATATAGCGATAGTAAATCAGCTATTGCAATTGTTCATAACCCTATACAACAGATCGTATGAAGCATGTTCGGATTGTTAGAAATTTCATCAAGACAAAGATTGAAAGTGGGAAGATCAGTTTGTCCTACGTGCCAACTGAATCACAAGAAGCTGATATTCTCACTAAAGCATTACTTAAGGCTATTTTTGAATCAAATGTATGCAAGTTGGGAATGTTTGATATACATTCACCAGCGGGGGAGTGTTGGAAAGTTGACTAAGATTGCCTAAATTAGTGGGATCCAAAATCAATATCCAGATCTTTAATGATTTCCATTTATTTACTTCCAAATTTCTAGGCTGATTTTTCTAAATATTTTTATGTAATCCCTTAATTATTTCCTACTCCGATTGTATATATTTGTAGAGAATGATTAATGAAATAAGGTGAAAAAGATTATTCACATAGTCCTTTGTTTCAGGTATCTCTTGGGTTTGTAAAGGGTACTAAAATGATTAGGGTGTTTTTAATTTGTATTAGAACCTAGAGATAATTATACTTATCGTTGAGATTATTGTTGTTAGTTGTTGATTGTACTCTTCATTATTATAGTAGATTGATTTTAGTCCGTGGAGATCCAGATCGTGGTTTTTCCCCTAATTAAGAGGGATTTTTCATGTAAATTAATTGTACGTTGATTTAGTTTCTTGCACTTTATTTCTCTTGCGATTATTGTTGTTGTGGTTGTGGTAATTTTTCCCAATAAAGTGGGTATCAAAGCTATGATTGGAGGATCCTTGTGTAGGGGAAAATTATTGTTTGTTTGATTTAATGAGGAATTAGTATGAGAAGAGAATGAGTCCAAATAGTGCTTTGAAATTTCATGTTCCCTTGTTTGATGAAAAAAATAAACTTTTGGGTATGGAAGAATATTATTGAGGACTTGTTAACACAACAAGATTTATATATGACTTTGGAGATGAATAAGCCGGTGAGTTTGAATGATGCCAAGTGGGTGTCAATGAAGAAGAAGGCAATTAGTACGATTCGGTTAGCTATAGCTCCGGAGATCAAATACAACTACTTAAGTGAGACGGATCTGAAAGCTTTAATGGATAAGCTCTAAAGTGTGTATGCCTCCAAATTGTTGACTAACATCTTGTACTTGAGATGAGAGTTGTACCAGTTGAGGATAGAGGAGGGTACATCCTTATAGGACCACATTAATTTGTTTAACCAATTAGTGACCTAGTTGAAGAATGCGAAGGAGAAGATCACCGATCAAGAACAAGCTCTTTTTTTTGTTGGCTTCATTTCCTAAGTCTTACCAACCCATCATCATGACGTTGCTTATTGGTAGGGAGAAGATTATGCTAGATGAAGCTATAACGGTATTAAGGGAGAACGAAAGGATGATGACACATGTTGATGGAGGTTTTTCGGGGGACGGTGATCGAGTACTAGTTGCGAGGGGGTCTGAGAGAGGGAGGAATCAAGAGAGAAGGAGAGGTGGCTCAAGGAATAGTCCAAAATCATGCGCAAAAGACTTTAGTAACATGGAGTGTTACTACTGTAAGGAGAAAGGTCACATCCAAAACTGTTGTCCGAAGATGATGAAGAACTTGAAGAGTCTGCGGCTGATGCAAGAGAAGAAGGATAAGACTAAATTAAATGATGATGGTGATTCCTCTAATATGGTCGTAGGTGATGGTAATGGTGATTTGTTCTTGCCTACTCGTGGTGAGGTAAAGGAAGACCAAGAGAGCTGGGTGTTGGATTCGATTGCGTCGATTAACGTTTGTTGAGATCAAGCCTTATTTGATACTTTGCGCCAAGATGGGGAGTATAACTACATCAATATGGTGGGTGATCAAAAGTTGAAGGTCCAAGGCATGAAGACCGTGAGGATGAAGCTCGATGATGGTATGACCCAAACCTTCTACATTGTGAGGTATGTGCCAACTACTCGTGTTAACCTTATTTCTTTGGGTGAATTGACAAAGTACGGACACAGATATGTTAGTAGTGGGAGGTGGTGCAAAGTGTATCGCGGTACTCACTTGGTGATACAAGAGAGGAAGGCCAACAACAATATTGCTATGTGGAGGGCCATTGCATCTGGAAAGACAAGGCCTTGAAGAAGAAGATCCAATTCTCGAATGAGGCGGACGTGTTTGGTGATCTGGGTCGATGGAGGAATATGTTGGGTATCTCCTCTGGTTCAGCCGGATTCTGACTGAACGGAACGTTGCCGTTTGGATCCATTTGGATAGCTTGCTGTGTTGATCTTGACGGTGAGAGCCCTGCAAAACAAAGGAAGGCAGTTCGGGGGTGGTGGCCCGATTAGCCTCTCCGACGCTCAAGTTAGGTTTTTGGTCAAGGTAAAGCTGCTGAATACAGAGAGAACTAGATTTCTGATTACGTACCGTTATCACGATGATCTTATTCCTTATATATGAGGTGAACGTTAGGATTAGGTTAATCCCGTAGAATCCCGTAGATCCCGCAGATCACGTTGATCATGCCGATCTCCACGATCTCCATGCATGGGAAGTTATCTACTGCTAGGAACGGACTGCTCGTGCTGGCGGGCCATGGAGAGTGTGAACCGGGCTGGAGCCCGTCATATTTATTGGGCTCAGGGTCTGTTGTGTAGAGGATGGATCAACCAACCTGGGGGTCGTCTTGAACGGGTCCGGGCCTGGCACGGTCGACCCGACCACTTATTTTTCCATGATATCAAGTGGAAAAGGAACATATTGTTTTAAGAGAACACAATCCTACAAAAGAAAGGCAAAACTGAATCTTATCAATTGAAATTTGAAATAAACTTTGTAAAACTTTTTTTAGCGTGCGTAGAACCAACTTACTGAACTTATTATCATGTTCTTCCAGGTTACCAACTACGTATTAATTTAACAACCCTTTGAATTGTAGAGGAATTTTTAGTTGTTGATGCACCTACTCCATTTTGTAACTATCCCACATTGGCACTAACTCTTGCTCCACCATCAATTATCAAAATAGCTAGTGATATTTTATGTTAGTGATCCGACCCAATACTCTCTTCATTGGCTTCGACCCTTTTGGTTCACGCATGCGCTTATTAGTTTGTAGACTCAAAATCCAACACTTTCCATCAGTCGGTTACCAACCAAGTAACAACTTGTGTAATAGATTTTAAAATGAAAAACTGTTAAGAAGCATTGACAAGTTGAAGATACATGGTCCGGAGAGAAGTATCATCGTTTGTACATGGGTGACTTCTTTTGAGGCTTTACTTAATAGTCGAACCCTAAATTCTAGCTCAATACTTCATGTTCGACCGTTAATAGCCTAATAACAACTAATAATATAGTATGGGATTATCTTTTACTTAATCAAATATAATTAAGTTGAGTCGATAATGAGGACTGGAAAGCTTTCGCTTGTTCCATGACTAAGTTTGGTTAACTGAATCACTTGGTAGATAAGAAAATGTTCAAATCTCAATGAAGTTGGTGGTTGAACACAAAAACTCGATTTGATTTGCATGGCTATGTTGTACAGCCACTCAGCCAAACATATATTTTCCATTTCAGGGAGAACAAGTGCTTTTGTTTTGTTAGAGCTATTTCTGATTAATTAGTGGATGCTGCGCCTGTGGCCACGAGGATAGTGCAGTCAAAATTGGACAGGTTACAAAATTTTCCATTATTTAACTCAATCACTAAATAAGTTTGTTAAATAATTCTCTCTAAAGCTCCGGCTTCATCGAATACGACAGAATCTAGGTCCCGATTCCTTTTGATAGCAGAAAAGTGAGCAAATTGCAAGATATGTTGACACGTGAGGTACGTACCATTTTCTTCTTATTATTATTTATATGTTGGATTTTAGGCATCAAACAGTCAATTAATATAGTTTGTAATATACTTTATACACACATCCAATATTCAATCGCACAATCAATTAATATAATTTTCATAATTTTGAAGTAGGAACATATGATAAGATTAAAAAGCTTACATTCTAAAAATGAAAAAATAATTATAATTTAGCGCTATCAACCATCTATAAATTGTTGCAAGATACGAACCAACGCAATGAAAATGAAAACTAAGACTCTTTGAATCTTAGGGGCCGTTTGGTTCCACTTCTGTTTTTCTGTTGTCGTTTTTAGTTTTTGTTTTCTGTTTTTTTCTTAAAAGAAACAAAAACCTGTTCTGTTGAGATTTGTAATAAAAAAACTAAAAACAAAAACCTGTTTGATTGATATTTGTAATATAAAAACTGAAAATAAAAATATATTTATTTTTATTATCATGTTTCTATTCTTTTGTAATTATATTATTATATGCAATGATTATAATATAATACATTATATTATTAAATTAATTAATTATCATTATAGCTTAAATTAATATATACAAATTAAATACAAATATTATTAATTAGCCAAGAGGAAAGAAAACAATAGTTAAAGATGCAAGTCGGCGAAAAAAATCTGTTTTGAAAGAAACGAAAACCTGTTGTCAAATATTAGAGAAACGACTTTTTTTTGTTTTCTTAATATGGTTGTGGTTTTTTTATTTTTTAAAACATGGCAACACAACATTAAGGACCAAACAAGTTTTAACTTAAAGTTTTATTTTTAATAAAAACCACAACTAAAAATAGGAAAAAAAAATGAAAACAAACACCCCCTTAGTGTTCAATAGCTAAAACACAATAATTAATAAAAATATATATTAAATAATATTAATCTAATTAATAATAAATTTGAACAGTTTTGAAAAATTAATCTCTTAAATAAGTAAACAACTAAATAATATTTTTCTAATTGACAACGAAATGAAATTGTTATAATAATGAAACCCCCATTTTCATGTGTTATTAAAAAGAAAGACATCTTTTCAAAAAAAAAAGAAGAAGAAAGACAATAGAATTATAAATTGAAATAAAAACTCAAATAAACATATATTCATTTATTTAAATTTGAAATTTAAATAAAAAATCAAAATTAGAATTAGAACCAAATGAAACTTAAAATTATTAACTAGACTAAGAGAAGATATCAGTAACTATTACGATCAATATAGATGAGGCTCAGACTTATTAACTGGACTAAGAGAAGATATCAATAACTATTATGATCGATATAGATGAGGTTCAGACTCTCTTGTCCTACCTGTATTACTGTAGAACGGCATTGCACAATATAAATATCAAGAAATATTTACCTCACAAATGAAACACAATACAAATACAACAAGAAATATTTACACCTTAATAATGACAAATAAATGATACAAATGAGAAGCTGAACATGCCACTACTTCAAAAATAGTTGATGCTGATTTGCATGTCGACCGGTTCTCTAGTTATTACTCTTCATCGAATTTAGTATAATCTTCTTTTCCTATCCTAAAGTGTGTGGTCCAATTTCAAGGAATGTATTTTCTGTACCATTCAACACTTAAATGTGTATTCAATCATAAACCTTTTTATATATACCGACCAGGATATGTATTAATTAACCTCTTCCTCATCGCCCAGTGAAGCAAATGAAAATGGATAGAACTTGTACCCATCTCCCTCGTAGAACTTGTTTTGGAACTCTACCCAATGTAACCTTAAGGCGTGTAAAAATGCACTTAGGGTTTCCATCACAAGCAGGACACCAACAGTAGCACATATAAATACTACTATGCCAATTATAAGGATTATGATGTTATTGAACCTGCAATGATTGTTATGTGTTAATATATCTAAGATATTTTGATTTTACTATATAGCAAGGATATAGACTGAACTCACCCCCAGGCTAGAAGTAGAACTTTGTCGTAGAATACACTTGACAATTCTGAATGGGCTAGACTGCAATTCAGGTCAATTAAAGACATTAGATTCATCATATTTCGAATTGAATAAGCATTGCAATTAGGGTTGATAATGGCCAGGGCGAACTCAGGTCCTATCGAATTTTAAGCCAAAATTCAGGTTTTAGGGTCAACTGGGTTAGTCCTTGTTTGTTTGTATAATCAAAGTAGTAATGGCAATGATCCTAGACTGACTTGGTTTGCCAACACTATGATAATAAGATCTAATCATCTGACCAATTAGATAAAAGATTGGAAGGCAGCTTTCAACTAGTTAATAACCAACCTGAGAACCCATAATCGTAGATATGAAGCTAGATAATAACCAACCTGAGGGCCCATAATCGTAGATATGAAGCTGTATTAGATACTGCTCCAAGCACAAACTCAATGGTGTGTATAAGTTGATGTACGAAGACCTCACTGAACTCAAATTCCTCATGTCCATGAGAATGGTGCTGCTCCATTTCAAGAATGTCATCGGCACTGTCCAGCAAGGTATACGATTGATCTCGGTGTCTCTGAATACGAACATGAACATATCGTTTAAGAAAAATATTGAGATACAAACTAAAATTGCGTGAATTTGAAAAGGAATTTCTAACTTACTTCCTGGTGTTGCTTCTTCAAGAGAAAAGGCTTTGGAAACAGCATCCACGGTACAGCAACAAGGGCTGCGAGTAATAGCAAAATCTGGCAAAGGAACAAAAACATTAAAGAACGGGCTTACTCTAGTGTTCTAAAAATAATAATACAATCTCCATTACGAAAATATTAAACCTGCAGAAACTTCTGGCCAGTGAAAATCTGATTGTCGCCTAAATCATCAGCAGGACTCAAAAACATGTATATCATTACATGGTACAGATCAGCTTGTGAACCAGTGCACCACTTGACAATTATGAGAAGTGAAAGGTAACCAAACAAGCTGTTCAAGAAAATAATCTGGGGAACAAATTGGTACCTACATTAACATAATTATTCAGTTTAAAAAAAAAAACTGAAGCAGCAGAAAAGTAGTACATCTAAAACGTACAAACAGTGCCCCCTCCACTGAATATATCTAAAGATTTTGATAGATTATTAAACTGCATATGGGATAATCAGTTAAAAGGGGTACTTTTCTTTTTAAAATATTGGTCTTTTAAAAATTAGACAATTCAGTTCAAAACATTGCCTTCATTAATATTTTAATGATTTAATTTACAAAACACCTAAAAACAATATAGCTTTTGTCTTCGTAAAAATGGCAAAAAAATAATTTTTTTAAATGTATTTCGTTAATTATATCGTTAAAGTATTAATAGAGACAATATTTTAAGCTGAATTATCTAATTTTTAAAAATCTGCAAATTTAATTAAAATTTTAAAAGATTATATATTAAAATAAAAAATCTAATAAATTGGCACTTCTTAATTCATTCCCCCAGTTAGATATAATTGCACTTTGAACAGCAATTTGCTAATCTTTATGAAAGATATATGTTATAAATGTGAGAACCAGAAAGGATGAGGAGGATTGCTCACCAAATGTTCAGTTCATCTCCGAAAAATTTCGCATTGAAGTAGCTGATTATGATCCCGAGATTCATTTGAGTCACTCCTAATAGGATTGACATCTTCATCTTCAACGAGTTCAAAAAAGGGAGTTCGCTTCGCGTACCGTGCCACTTGGGATCAACTCCAAACGGATAAGTAGCGCGCACCTTGATTAGACCCGCAGTAGAAGCATCCCTGCAAATATGAATTGTGCGGTTACTTGCTGCAAGTTGCAACTGATGTGCAATGCAGTTATAACGTCATAGCCTTATTACCTGCAGGACAGGTCACGGCAACTGTATGCAGAGGGCCCAAATAATTCAAATGGGACTGAGAAGAATTCATTATATATCAGTCCTGTGTATATTGAAAATATTGCCATCATCATTATAACATTGCGACCACCAAATGTCATTTCCATGATGTCACCGAGCTTCTGTTATTAGCAAAATCAAGTCAGCTGAAGTATATAGCAATTAAGAGAACGGTAGATTTAGCTCTACCTTAATTACAGGTAGGAATGGCATTAAAGTTTGTTCGGACCTAAAGTTAACGGTTCAGCTTGGTTTAACTGAACATCATACCTAATTTGAACTTTTTTAAATTTATAAGTTGGTTAGATTGGAAACTCAAAATTTTTAATTTTTAATTAAATAAAATAATTCCAAAATTATAAAATTATTTAAAATAAAAATAAAATAATTCGGCTCTGGCCGTGAGTCACAGGCCTCTGCTCATAAACTCATTTTGGACCCTGCTTAAGTTCAGCCTGACCCACTACCAACCTTCCTAATTAGGGATGACAAGAGATCTTTTTGTTTTCTTACCCAAGCCTATGCCGATTAGAATCGGTCATAAACTTATTCTAAAATGAGTAAAATGAGAGCTAAAACGTTATCATATTAGTCTATTAGTTCTTAAGCCATTGAACAAAAAGTCATTTTGTTAATTTTTAACAAAACAAAGTCAGGTCTAGTTCTGGCCGAATATGAGCTCAAATCGAAACATAGCCAACTCGAATTTAATCTGTTGACTTCGATAGAGCCGGTTCAAAATATTGTCATCCCTACCCTAACAGTAAGACGTGGAGCGTTTACCTGACTGGAAAGTTTCTTCTCTCGGGCTATGAGATATAATGCTGCTGCCAGCAGGCAAATTCCATGACCCCAATCACCAAACATTACAGCAAATAGGAAAGGAAACGTTATAATTGTGTGTACACCAGGATTTGCTTCTTGGTACTTGGCTATTCTGAAACAATACTTTTGGTTAACAGTTCTGAAATGCGATTTAAGATAGGCAATAAGTAAAAGAGTATTCAAGAAAGTGATATACACAGTACAAAGAGTATACAGTAGGCTACAATGTTGCAATGGACATAGACACACAGTTTTGCTCGAAATGCATAAAACGTGATTAATTCCCATCAATTGTGAAGCCCAAAGTCAAAACTACCATTACCGCAGACGTTTTAAATAGAAATGTGGCAAAAAAAACCAGAGCTCGAAGTCAAAGAGTTAAGTATGATTCAATTGAAATCATGTTCGAGCTTGGGTATTTGGACCCAGTTGGGCTCGGAATCCAACTTGTTAATTTTTTAAAGCTCAATTAATAATCGCAAACCAGGTTGAAGTTAATGAACCAAATTACGTTTTACCCAAGCTCAATTTATGAACATCTGTGAACTATACATATCTATTCACACAATAATGGTATATGATTCACAAATAGTCTAATCTAGTTCTTCTCAGCTAGAATAAACTATATGTAAGTTATTTGGTATAAATAGATGATACATTAAGAAAATTCAAAAGTACGCAGAAGTTATTGTCAGGTGATTTAAGTATATCATCAAATAAATTTTAGCCAACTATCAACAAAATGACTTCGGAAATTAAATGAACTGCTTAAGTTAATTAACTCACCCATATGCATCTACAATATCTTGAAATGCCGAAGTAAATTTATTTGTACGGAAATATGTAGGCGGTGATTCCTTTGTTTGCAAAACCTGGAATATGGTTCCAATTTGAGAGCTACTGTCTAGGGCTGCCTGCCTCAAAGCATTCTGAATCTGTACTGAGAAAAAAAAATCCCTCTTTGTGAGGATCGAAAAAGGGTTGTTAGTGTAAGCAGCCTTCTCTTTGTAATTTTTACAAAAAAACTATTTCTGTTATTTGAACCTATAATTTTATGATCACAAGAGAGTAACTTTTACCGGCAGATTTGAGGTGTAAAATAAAATGTTTGAACTAAGTGGACAAATCAAAATAACATCACCTGATCAGTTGCAAAAACAGGACACCATCCTTCAGCGACAAGACACTTCCTTGTGACATCCATATTGAGCATATTTAAAGTG